>JAHWFP010264752.1:0-10540 GCA_023313725.1 Lithobius niger
CATATAAGTCCAAAAGGCAACGTAAATAGGTTTGCATCTGTATTTAGCTAACCAATTTCGAGCCCATTGTCTTTCCGTCCCGTTTATCCCCTGGTGTCAGAATTTGACAACTTTAAATTTTTCTTAATAATTCAATGTGTTCTCTGGCATTTTTATTTCTTTTTCACCTAAAATTCGGAGGATAAAAAGCCCTGAAGAAGTAGCCTGCAACCGGTGAAAAGGCGTTTATGGTTTAAATCTTTGCATGCCACAACCTATACCTCTGGATAAACTATCGTCGTGGCGTTGGGTCCAGGCATGGATTAGGTGGGGGGGGGGGGGAGAGGGACAGAAGGAGAATAAGTCTGGTTGGGAAGTGAAATAAACCACAAGAGGCATGCTTTGGAAGCCGGTCTTTTCTTGTTTTTTGCTTTTTTTCCGTTTATTTCCTCTTTCTGATTTTTTTTCTTTCTCCTTTTCTTTATACCGACCGGTCCTGCATTTTGTTTGCTTTCGATTTCAGCCGCTAGACAAGCGCGGGTGTTAGCAAGAAATAGAAGAAAAAAAGAAAAAAAAAAAGAAATGAGAAAAAGAAAAAGAAAGAAAAACTAAGAAAGGGGTTGTTGGTTTGTTCTGTCTTGTGGCCCCAAGACAGCGCTGGTGCTGGCGTCTAAATCACCGGTTTAACATTGGTTTGAGAGCTGTTGCCTGGTGGCGGAGGTTTTGGGGGGTGGGGGGCGGGGGTAGAGGCGGCTGAAGCAGGACCCTCCTCAACTGCTTTCCATGGTAAACCTAAAGGAAAGCAAACTCCGTCGCAAAAAAACCAAGCATCGTCGTCGGCATCTTCCACACTCTTCTCCCTTCCGTTTTCCGAACAACCCACCTATACCGCCCCAGCGAAATAAATCCATCGGGGGTGCCCCAACTGAACAGCGCGTGCACTTTTATGATGAATAAAGCCCTGTCCGCGCGCGCGTGCGACGCTGCATCCGACGCGGGCTATTACCCCACCGAAAACCTCAATATAACGATATTGACGCTTTCCATACACCACACATACACACCAAGAATCATGGCTCTGAGAACGAAAGAGGGGGAAGAATTTGTCATCCCCTCTTTGAGCTGGGTGTCGTAACATTGCTAAAGTGAGTGTGAACAGTGACGTGCCCGCTTTGCGTGGAACGAAAGGGTGAAAGAATGTTACCATCCCATGCCCTCACCCTCCCGCCACCTCCCACGCATCACCCTTCTGCTTCACGGCTGCCTCAACTCGGGGTGTTGCCAGGGAAGATGACCAATGGCCGAGAGAGAAGAAACACCCACTATCGTGCATCGCTCTCCTGTCCGTCCGGTCAAATTGACCGGAAGAAAGATCCGCGTTGCACCGTTGCACGTGCTCAGCAACATTATAAGCACCTCTTTTCGAACCGGTCGTCCTTCCGTCCATCGTGTACCCTTTCCCCCCACACACATAACGCAGACTGTCCCAACGATGTTCATCTTCCTCCGTTTACAGTCCGTTTATGGCTTCACGCCCGACCTCCAGAAGACGTCATTACATATCGCCACCTTTCACGGGATGGTTCTCTCTCTCTCTCTCTCTCTCTCTCTCACACAGTTTAGCCCATTGCCGTGAAAGGGCAAAGGGGGTATTAAGTTTATACTGTTTTCGCAGCGATAACACACTCCCCGACGACTAACATTACGCGTGTCTAATGATAACGTTGCCGTTCACGCAGTGAAATTCTATTATCGTGTCAACGTCTACTAACCTTCCTAACTTAAATGGAAGTCCTAGTGAATTACGTACAGGGGGTATACAATTCCCGTGATGCAGTAGCGATTGTTGGAATTTGAATTCCGGAGGTTTTTAATGTGGAGAAAATCCGCTCACGATGTGCGGACTTGACAACAAGGACACGAGAAGGACACAAGAACATGACGAGTTTTTTTTTTATGACCGTGATGAAAATCGGAGCCAAGCAAAGGAGTTTCGGAGTTTCTAAACCTTTATCGTCTGTTTGGCGTCGCTTTACTGCAGAGACAAATAGGCGGATGCCTCACTAAAGCCGTACGATGGGGAAAAACGTGTAACCACAGGGGCATTGTCGTCCCGTCGTTCCTCGCGCTCACGCTTCGCATGGACACACTCTATACATATAATTATAGTGTCCGCGGCCTATCTTGAGTTCTCCGCAGAACGAACACAGATAATCGATTGTATACGTTTTCAGTAGCAGAGTGCCTTGTTGATATCCAAGATGGTTACAAAAACAATGGCTTTAGGTCATCGATGAAAGCCACCCCATCCAGGAAGACATAGCCGCTCACAAAATACTTGCAGGACTCAAGATACACCGCGCACACAATAAAGGGCGAAACCAGCCAGAAGCCTCATCGTAGAACAATTGTGCGTTATTTAATTTTACGCTTACGCGCTATTATCATCAATGGAACTCGCGCTGCACGTCTTTATTGGTAACTTGTGTCACGTTCGAAGTCATTATTTGCACTCGTACGTTGTCCAGAGTGACCTGAGAATCGTTTTAACATCGAGGTTAAAGCTCCGGCAATTACCGGAAGTTGACTGGGATAGGATACACTGAAAAGCTTCTCAGATCGCTCTGGACAACCTAGTGGTACAAATAATGACTCAGAACGTGAGACATGTTAACAATAAAGACGTTCAGCGCGAGTTCCAGTGATTATTAAAAATAAAACTGATTGTTCTACGATAAGGCTTCCGGCTGGTTTCACCCCTTTAATTATATGTATAGAGTGTATCCATGCGACGTGCGCGCAAGGGACGACGGGACGGCAAGCTCCTCTGATATGTTTAGCTACTAGAAACTTACATTGCCGAAAATCAAGTCAGTCCAGACAGGCAGTCCAGTTTTTTTAGAGGGTTTTAATACTCCCATGTTGATGGGGCTGTTGACTACTACTGGTTTTGAGCATTGTTACATTTTGAGCACTTTTACATTTGAGCATTGGTACTGAAAGCAGAAAAAAAACTTTCTAAGGACGAAATTGGTCATCAAGAGACGTGTTCGTCCAGAAGGGCCTGGAAAAGGAATGCCTAACATGTCACTTGGGCCTTCGGGGTTTCCTAGTCAAAAGCTCTTGTGGACAAATGTTGGTAAACCAAGTTTGGTGTATTTTGGTTGTTGGATACAATAAATTTAGTTGACAGTTCACAAAAATGGTATCGATGAATTGGGTCAATAGCCAGCTATTGAATACGGTTTTGAAGTTGATTGTTGTCGGAGCCAAATCTTTGGGCCTTGTGCTCTGTGTCAGAGTGGTGGTGGCGAGTTGTGAAGTCTTAGTTGAGCTTCTGTTGGAGTGTGGTTAGGTTAAGTTTAGTTAAGTGGTGAGCGCATGGATTGTACTCCGCCTAAGCTCAACAAAGAATCTAATGTAATCTAATCTTCGGGAGAATTGTTGCCATCGCTGATCATGACGGAAAATATCTGCAGAGCGCAGAATCGGATGCTGCACTACTCACGACCATTTTTGAACCCGATGTACGATTTGCTTCAGACTTTGCCGTCTATTCTATGCCATTTAAGTTTAAAAATCAATAAAAATTGCGTAGTGGTTCCAAAGTTTCTATTCACAAATACATAGGAAACTAAAACAAACTTGTTCTTATACATTTTTTTGAGTGTATGAGTGACATTTTAACTATACGTACAGGGATATTTCAAGACAGGTTTTCTCAGGTATAATAATTAATAGTAAATATGCATATATTAAAACAATTTTTTTAGCACGGATAATTACAATGACGAAATTAAACCGCAATTAATACGCAGCCATTAAAAAGACTTTGATTAACAGCACGCGCACCACTTTTTCCAATTAAAAGGTGCCTCTTCACCGAGTGACATGTTGCAGCATCTAGCGCCGTCTACCATTATTTATTTCTATCTAGCACTGGATTTCAACAAGCGAAGGAATGCGCAAAGAAATTTCTATTTAACACAACAAACTAGCCACGTGCCTCCTGGAAATGGAAACAATAAGGTAACCGAGGTTGCATTGTTCCTCGGCTACGGAGGACAATTATTTTGATACCACGTGGCGTGTTTCCAACGTTCACGAAAATAGTATTACAAATAATTACAATCTTTGGAGTTAAAACCTCACAAAATGTCAAACCATAAAAGGCATCTATTGAAGTCCGACGTGGACTGAATATCATATTTCAAGTATATCGGTCGCAAAAAATTATTTTATCTGAATGGAATTAGCTAGTAGTAGTAGTAGTAGTAGTAGTAGTAGTAGTAGTAGTAGTAGTAGCTAGCAGGAAATCAATGATATGAGGTACTTTTTTCGTGTAGATATCCTTTATGCACAGCTCTGAAACAGGACTTTTCGTTGTCTACTCGGTAAACCCCGTACATCTATATATTTTCCAAAACTTTCTGTCGTATTAGGCGCCGTGGAATGCCAACAATCTGAACTTGATGGGTGAAGCATCAGCGCACTTCTAGATTAAGCTTTAGACTAAGGACTGAGCGAATGGTGTTAAGTGGCAGGAACCATCTTTAGCAATAAAGTAAAGTAACAACAACAAAGATATTACAATTAAAGCACACCAAAAACGATTTCTAAGAATTGGTTTCTAATAATTTCCGATTGATTTTCTTTAATGTCCGGCTCAAAACATGCGCGATTTTTTTTTTTATCTGAAATATAAACACACTCTGAGTTGTATTTGGTCAACATACAAAATTGCATCAAAATTGGTTTAGTAATTTTGGCGTGTTGTTACCAAAAATAAATGAGTCATTGCTTAAGGTGCTACGCTCTCTTCGCTCGCTGCGCTCCAAAAAGCTACACCAGCAAACAGCTTTCAGCGAAGGGCTAACGTATAAATGCGTCCTTACTTACGATGGCCATGCGATGCAGATTTTAATGCAAATGTTGTTCGCTTGCATTTTGAATTTGAAACAGAGCATGGAGGATTAAAAGAGGCGTAAAGCCTCCACGAAATATATTGTTGTTGACCTACAAAAGCATCCAATTAACTTATGCGACTGCATTAATAAATTCATAACGTTTAATTTAAATGAATACATTCCGAGAATCTGCGGCGATGAGGCAAACGAAAGAAGGTACAAAGGGTTAAGAGTCGTAAAATACGAACAATTTATAAACTTCTCAGTTGATACTTAATTTAATTTTTTTAATTGCTTACATGTACGTTGGGTGTTACGTGGCTAAAATGGCGCAACGAGGTATTTTGTATGGTTGGGGGAGGGGGTGTAATAAAATTGATATGGAATTGGAGCCCGAAAATGAAACTAATGGGCGTGGGGAGGAGTCTACGGTTTAGGAGCTTCGTAGCTGCAGACCTGTAAAAAAAAAAAAAAAAACTCAATTTCAGCAGTTTTAGGCCTATTGCCTTCCAAACACATATTAATAAAAAAATACAATCCTCATAATATTTTTAAGTGCAATGACAGCCTCGTTTGTCTATTTTGTCTAATCATTAAAAAACACACAAAAAAATAAAAATAACTAAGTCGAGTATTTGATCTCCCTCACTTTCACGTTCTCGGCCAGCAGTTTATAAAATATATCCAACTTAAGTACAACAAACCTATACTGTAGTTTAACGTGATGGCGTTAAACTGCTTACTTTTTCCCCCATTTGCAACTTTTTCCAGTAAGCGAATAGAAATCGAAATAGAGATTGACATTTGCACGAAGCACCCACCTACCCAAAACCGAAAAGAAGTTAAACAGCAAGTGCGTCATTGCGTGACTTAAAAGCGTTGAGTGAAGGAGCACAAACAACAGATCGAGGGAGAGAGTTCCAGGGTTGAACAACCCTTTCCGTGAAAAAGTGAAAGCGTATCTTAGTACGAGAAACAGTGCCAGAAATACGGAGAGGGTGGCTACCAGTGAAGTTGAAATTTGGAATGAGAGTATAAGAACAGGATCCACATCTAGGACATTGCGAATAAGTTGGTATAGGTGAGTATCACGTCGCCATGATGAAAACGATCATGAATGGAGGTAAGCCCAAGTTTACATAGGCGATCGGAATAGGGCAAGGAACGAATAGCGTGACGCCATTATTTTGGTACGGCGACGTTGGCAGTTTTCAAGACGATAAAGTGAATGAAGATTGTAGGGACGACAAATTTGGGAGCAATAACCAAAGACTGGGAGGAGAAAGGTTTTATATAAAATAGCAAACAAGGAGGGTGTAAGGTTGAAGAAACCGTTCGGTACAAAATAGGCTTTACGAAAGACTTTGAAGATGACATTTTCAGTGTGAAGATTGAAATTCAGAGTGTTATCAGTATGGATCCCAGGTCAGGATGACTAGTAACAGGAGTGATAGGTTAGCCAGAAAGATAGTAAGGAAAGTGCGGATGGAGCTAATAAAACAATTAACAAAAGTAGCTAACCAAAGCAAAAATTTTGCAGCTTTTTTTTTATTTGGGAGACGTTTGCGTCATTTTCCATGCCTAAGGGCACGTTTATGCAACCACTCACTTTTACATTCTCGCAGCTAGAAGCTAGAAATCACCTCAAATTCCAACATGGCGGCAGTTTTATGTCTGCCGCCTCGCAACGAAAACAGCAAATAACGTGAGTTCAGAAGCGTTTGGGAAAATTGTTTCGTCATGGGGAATTCTTTATATTATTGGCGCGTATTATAAGACTGCAAGTATTTACTCAAACGATGTCGGATTTAGCTAATCCATTTAGCGTTGTTACCATGGCAATGTAACCTTTGCTATCGCGATTGAGTTCTAGCTGCGAGAATGCAAAGGCGAGTCGCTGCGTAAACGCGCCCTAACTCTCCTGTTTCAAACAGCCTGCGATACTACCTAAGAATTGATTAATTGATTCAACGGCGTGACAGTTGGATATGAACGGTCATACATTACTTTAAAAAACGTCATCTTATTCATCGATAATAAGAAGAAGGATTGTGATTTCGACATTGTGACCCACCCAAATCAATTCCGTCACTGAAAGGCTAACAAAGCTCATTTTAACGTGAGAGGAAGAAGGTCTTAAAACTTCGCTTCTTTTCTTTCAACCGCTCCCTTACCTTCGTTGATCGATTCTAACGACACTTTTTTAATGCAGTAAAAAATCCTATAAATGCACGCTACATTAAAGGATCATAATTCACTAATAAACATCGCCCGAAGTGTGGGCAAACGACGTGATCATTTTTACGCGGTTTTAAGTGTCGCTATATTGACGATCAGCTCTTGCATGGCGGCAGGAAGGACGATGTCTATCTTTTAAAGTAATTTAGTATCATGGCAGAAAGGAAGCATCAACGTGGAATGGGAAAAGACGATAGACGCTGGTAGACCTTTTTTCCTTCTTCACCGCCCTTTGCCCGCATTTTTTTTTACTTTTTACCAGATACAGACAGAATTGGTCAATTTAGGAGGCAGTTTGATTTCACTGAAATCAGTGATTTCTAAGCCCCTACAGTATCGCAGGTTGTCATAACTGATCATATAATTATTGGTATGTATATATAGACATGTAATGACAAATAAATAAATTTGGAATAAAAGTATATATGTTGGGCTTGCAAGATTACCATGTGTTTATTACATATCTCTTTATTTTATTGTATAAACTTTACAGTATTCCGTGTCAGTATGGCTGAGTGGTAGGATTCCGGCCTTTGATTTCAAAGGTCGTGAGTTCGATTCCCCGCTCAGGCAGTCTAAAAAGGCAACGTAAATAGGTTTGCATTCGTATTTATTTAACACTTATTGAGCCCAATTGGCTTTCTGTCCCGTTTACAGTATTCTTTTCTCTAAACTGTTAACCTAAATATGTAATCAGAAAATGTTTTCGGACGAAGGGAAAGGGATTAAAGGCGCCTGTTCACCATTTCGATAGCGTTGCCCATATTCTAAACACAGCATCCACGTTCCAGGTTCTCTATCATCCAATAGGCTGTTGTGGGTCACGTGATCTCGTTTTAGTTATGAAAATCGCGGCGCTGCTGCGAAGTGTTGTTCCTTTTTTTTTAATTTACTGCTATTTTCTTTATTTTTTTGCTCGAAGATTCTACGATGCTGCGTCTAGGAGTAGAAAAGATGCAAAGGGGCCTTTAAGGCATTATGGAAAATCGACAACTAGGTTATTCATTAGTGCCAACCTCAGTGCATTGGTCCGAGTTGCTACTGCGCCGTACTACATAACAGAGCTGTTACATAAACCCCAAATATAGACTAGGGGGGGGATTGAGATATAACGGAGCGTCGACAGCTACGTCATTAGTGCCAACCTCAGTCACAGTGCAATAGCCCAGGTTGCCACTGCACCACACATTACAGAGATGTTAACCTTACCAAACCCCAAATCTGGATCTTTAGGTATATATCTGTACCTCCTGCAAAAATCGAAAAACCCCGGACAGGAGGCCAGAATAGCCACCCAATTGACACGCAATGTCTCGCGGAAGGTTGAAACGAATACCACCAAGATGACTAGACTAGGAAAAGGGGGAGGGGAGATAAGTCGGAACGCGAAAGATGCCGACTCCACTTACGAGGAACTTGCAGTCACGTGTTCCTAGTGACGTAAGCAACTGGATGAAGACACGTTTCTTCTTGTCCACGCCATTGGATGCTCATAAGTTTAATAAAGACTTAGAAGTGTCCTGGGGCTCGTTGGAAGCCCAACGTGCCTCCGTACGATTCTCCTGGGAGATTCAAGAAGCCAGACCTCACCTTCCACTCGGGTCCTGGAGGATTAGACATTCGCTGAACGACATCTACGGGCCATGGAACATCTAGTCTTTCTTGATACGCGTGGTTGAAGGGGGAAAAAATCAATGGTTTAAATTATTGAAACTTCTCTCTGTAGCGTACATTTTCGTTCCTTTTCCTTTTCAAGACTGCTTTAAGGAGAAGTTTGTCCATGTTGCCATTAAAAGATTATATACTCGCAGATGCAATTACACCAGTCCCATGTCAGAATTTAACCGTACCCACAGCACAGCCGGGACCCCAGGAACCCAAAAAGCATGGGACACATACTTGAAAAAATAATGATAATAAAGGGGTGGGGGGGGGGGGGGGGAGTGTAGGAGTTTTTTAACAAAAAGATTGTCTTTATTTTTTGATAGAAAAGACTAAAAGAATAGACAACTCATCAGTTCTACAACAGCCAATAGGTCGTACCAATTTGTATAAGTGGCCGTGCTTGTGGGTTCGTTGTAAGGAATTTGGTAAACAACTTTTTTTGCAGTTTTGTAGTTTCAGAAACAGTAACGTCTGGAAATAGAATTGCATTATTTTTGGTAACTTTCATGTGTCGGGGAGGGCTGTAAGAAATTTAGGTCAGGGAGGGGAACTGGAGCTGGAACTGGAGCATGTTTTGTATTTCAGTGGTTTGAACTACGGCCAGAGAGTCATCGACGTAGCGTCGGCATTATTTTGTTTCCGAGAATTTTTCTTCAAGTGCGGTGTCGAATTTGTTTAATGTATACTGTCAGTTAAAAATCGTTGAAATGGGGCTGCCCATGGGGATCCCGTCTGAGTGCAAAATGAAAATCTTGTCGTAGTGGAAAAATGTTGTTTGAAAAATAGTTTTGATCCAGTAAAAGTTCGATACTCCATCGCATACGTGGGGGTCCGGTGTTAATTTTTCAACGATGCATTCAAGATAAAGTCACGCTAGACACAAAGAGGAAAATGAGACTATCCATCAAATGAAACGAAGGAGTAATCAGGGGAAATGATATGTTTTCTATAGATATGAAATAATGCCGATTGCACTGGGGACCGTATGACGAAAAATAGCAAATTGGGAGAGCTAAAGCAAAATTAGACTGAACAAAAGACTGGGGAAAGGGTTGGGGAACTTTGGGGTTAAGTTAGGGTAAAAAGGCTTGTTTAGGTTGGGGGGAAAGCCTAACCACAATTGGGCCTACCAGAGGCCTAAAAGCCAAAAATACCCCTAACTAGGCGACCTAGCAGGGGTTGAAGCAGACCAGCCAGTTGGCTGGCCCGAAGGCTTTCTGATTTTCCCATGCTGGCCCCTTTGCTTAAATACGTTTTGGTAACCCCTGACAACCGCGAAATAGCCAGGGTATTATGGGAAATGGAAGCTTCTAGAAGGTTCTAGAGGCAGGAACCGGAAACTAAATTACAAGACATAGATAATGTCCACCTGTGTAAGATCAGCCGCACAAGACTAAGACTGGCCATTGGCCCCAGCAAACATGCAAGTAAACAAGATTTGCGACACCGAACACCACCGTAGACCACTCCCAACGTAATCAGCATTATTTCGTTTCTAGAATACAGATCTACTAGATTAAATAAAAAAAAAAAACCCAACCGAATCACAGTATACATACAGAGATAAAAACAGGGGCTTTCGCTCAGACTTACTGAGCATTCTCAACTGCCAACACACTCAAACCGGGTGCCTCCCACTGTTTCGAAGGGACTGGTCATTATTTATGGCCGGAGGTGGGATGGAGGACATGAAAATGTGACCACCAAATTTTCGAGGACCCGGGGGGGGGGGGGGGGGGGGGGGGGGGGGG
>JAHWFP010264753.1:0-13242 GCA_023313725.1 Lithobius niger
GAAATTAACATGGGGATGAGCGGACTAGCATTAGCATTTTCAACGTTGTTGAGGGTCAGATTTTGCATTGAAAGCAGCTTAGCTGGCATTCCTACACGAGTTAATTTTTGTCAGGTGGGTCATTGCTCTTGATTTCAACACAATTTAAGCTTTTGTACCGCATTATTATTTTTCCCCAAGTACCTAAAATGTGCCCAACTATGCTTCAAGATATAAGACACTGACGCTATGGCGCCGCGCGACAATGGTTTACAACCTCGACAATTGAATTGATGTGATGTTTGTTGTGATGATTGTTGCCTAACTTGGCGCGACACACTAGCGTGTGTCTAGATAACATCAGAAACCGCATGTATATCGTTGTCCAGTTAGACGTTTATCCATTATACGATATTCCGTTTAGTTGATTTTCCAGATTTTTTATTTATCCAGGTATTAGACAATTATCCCATTAGAGTTTTTCCAGTTAGACGTTTGTCCAACGCCCCAAAAATGTGTTTGCTTTTAGACCACGTTATAGATTTTAGTGGTAATGGTCAGCTTTTAATCCAAATTTTTACCTACCGTTTTATAATACACTATAATAATCAATGATTTGTATAATATGCATAGGTTGGAACGAGATGCACACAGCAAACTCATCATTGAGCCAGCCAAGTTTTCTCTCGCGCATGCGGCAACCAGCTATACCGGCGTATGTTACACCGGAAGTGCAGATCGTATCATTTATTGCCGTAGTGACAAGGGCAAAAGAAGAATATATTTGTCACTAATACTCATCCCACATAAATAATTAATGGGTTACCTACATAAACTAAAACAAGGTAAAACACAATTCCGAAATAATGATCCAGAAAAGTGCCAAGTAGCAGCTAACGGAGAATTGGGTTCGATAGTAGGCTTATTCATTAACGCCACACGGTGCGAAGACTTGACGTTGTGTTGTTTAAGGCCTAATTTTTTTTTACCTGCTATTTTTATGTCGTATGTAGTAGCTAACGGAGAATTTGGTTCGAGGGTAGTCCTATTCAGCCATGCAACAAGGTGTCGAGACTATTGAAAATGAAGCTAATGTGTGTCGTTAACGAAATCCTTCTTGTTTTTACGATTGCGCGCCCTCCTGTAGTGTTTAAATGCGACGATCCAATGTTATTATTTCATTCAGCAACGTCAAGAAAGGCTACTAGCTATAAATAAGTAACGTTGAATTTGCCCTATTTTTTGACTAATTTTCTGGTCACTGAATTTAATAGTGAAAACCGTTTGTCTCTATCTGGTACCGTTCTGGAGTTGAAAAAGGCGATGGGTGGAAGGACTAAGCCGTCTTCTCAGTCGCTTCGCTTGCATAGAAGAGCAACAACATTAAAATATCAGAGGCAGCTAGTTGGTTTTTGTTTCTATTACCTATTGTAAATATCAATTACCTGATTTTTAGCATTCTCCTTCTCCCAATGCTGTTTTATCTAAAGATTAAAGATTTTGAGCACCGCCGCTAGGCGCCGCCAGCGTCACTACCTACTGCGCATCAGTTCTGCGCAGTCTTCTTGGTATATAAGCCGAGTCGGCTTCCATATTTCCCTCTATACATCGTGCCTGTGGCGACATAGAGGGGAGGAGGGTGGGAATGTATCAGGTAATTTATATTTTCAATAGGCAATAGAAACAAAAATCAACCCGGTGCCCCTGGTATTTTGATGATTCTACGCCTTGAAATATACATTACCTGATTTTTAGCTTTCCACAGACCTCGTCAAAGGTAGCGGGCGCCACAATGACGGATCCCCTTAGGTAGCGCGCTGGATCCCCAAAGTACATGGCTTTGCTACAATAGAAACAGGATACCAGAGGTCAATTGTGTGAGAAGGGGATTAAGGAATTCGTCTGATGACCACGATGGGACATGGTCGATATAGACCATCAGCCTGAGCTGTCATATCACGCAAATAGTGGGAAGTAAAGATCGACGGATTTTGCCAAGAAGCAGCTTCCATGATGTCAGAAATGGGAATCTTGACATGATGGGCCCAGGAGGCTGAAACAGCCCGTAATTCGTGAACTGTAACCCGAATACCTTTTGCGGCACAGGTGATGTCGACGGTGTTGTAGGCCTTTAGGATGATGGTCTTTATCCAGGTAACAATCATTCGAGCAGTGGTCTATCCTGCTTAGTGGTGAAAGGAAGAAAAAGATATGACCGCGACCAACGAATAGACTTAGAGACCTTCAAATAAAACTTCAAGGCTCGGACCGGGCAAAAGGATCTTTCTGGCTCGTCACCTAAAATGGTGGTGAGAGCAGGGATGACGAGAGGATGGGACCACTCCGAAGGTTTCTGTGTCTTAGCTCGAAAGGAAGTTCGAGGTGTAACTGTAACTCCAGAATAATCGTCAAGGAAGCAGTTGGAGGGAGTTGCTGATAATGCTTGGATTCGCTGCAGCCAGCGAGTGCAATCAGGAACACGGTCTTATGGGTGAGATGACTTAACGCACAAGAAGACAAAGGTTCGTATGGTGCAGAGAGAAAGACCTAAGGACTAGAGAAGTCTGGAAATAGTCGCAGCGTAACCGGGCGTTCGAGCAAAAACGACTTGATCAGGGTAGAGAAGCAGAAGTCCTTAAGGAGCGAAAAACTGCCCACAGCTCGAAAAACAGTGTTCAGGGCAGACCGGTAGACTAAGATAGTGGAACCGAGAAGATCGCTCTGAAAAGGATGGTCTAAGAATCGCAGGAGGTCAGGAACAGTGGAAGTGATCGGATTAACTTATTGTGTGAGACACTAATGAAGCCATTGTCGGCAATGGCTGTCGTAGGTCTTGTTGGTAGATGCCCTAACTGCTCCAGAGGTGATGCGAGAGGCTTGTTCTGTAAAAACTTCTTTGCTTCAAGTAGTCTGATGATAGAAGCCATCCGTGTAACCAGAGTGACTGTGATGAAACACGGTTCCCCGTTGTGAGAGGAGAGTTGGGGAGACCGGGGAAACTCGCGATGAGTCGATCAATATGCGGAGGAGAAGAGGGAACCAGGTTGCCGACGGCCAATTCGGGGTTATAACAATGAACAGACCGAGGGTTCGTAAAACCTTGCAGAGGATGGGGGACAGTCGCTTCGTTGGAGGGGACAGGTAACCGAATATGGTGTGGCAGAAAAACTGCAGGCCTAGGAGGATGGCTTGTAGCTCCCACAGGTTGATATGATCCACGGTCCCCGGAGGCCAGGTGCCGCTGGTCACACGGTCACCTATGTGAGCTCCCCACCCCTGGAGGGAGGCATCCGTAAAAGTTGAACGCGAGGGACCGGCTCGTGAAGTGGGACCATGGCTGTGAGATTGGAAACGTCCATCCACCAAAGGACCGTAGAAAAGGAGAATGCCGTAGTCAGGGAACGTAGTGATTGGGACGTCGTAGTGATTGGGACGTCGAAAATGATGGAGAGGGAGTATGATCCATCGTCTGTAAGGGATGAGAAGGGCAAGAGAGTCCAGGGTGCCGATGAGAGAATTAAGATCGTGGAGGGAATAAGTCGGTTGTCCCAAAAAGTTGAGTATTTGATGTAAAAAGGCAGCGATCCAGACGGGAGAGGGCACGACGGTCGCAGGAAGGTGATCTAAGTGTGCTCTAAGAAATTACAAGGACTGGTATGGGAACAGTCGGGATTTTGAAAGGTTGATGCCGAATCCTAAGCGGTACAGAAGGTTTAATGTGCAGTCCCTGTTGGCGATGCGGAACATCTTGATGGGGTAGAAGCCAATCATCGAGATAAGCACCCGAACGAATTTGACGCTGATGTAGGTAAGCGAAAACAGGTTTGAGAACTGCTTTGAAGACTCACGGAGCTGCGTTGAGTCCAAAGGGAAGACAGTGGCACTCGTAGACCACGCCATCATAAATAAAGCGAAAGAGGTGCCGGACACTGGCATGAAGGTGTGTCTCCGCAAGATCTATAAAAATCATCCAGTCATCTGGTAGGAGTGACGCTTGAATGGTTTCTAATGTTTCCATTTGAAAATGAGGATTGTTGATAAACTGGTTTAAGGGTCGATGTTCAAAATAAGGCGAAAATTTTCTGTCTTCTTTGGACAAAGACAAATGTGGCTATAAAACCCTGGTTGCTCCGTATTGGGAGCAACACGATTCGCATGCTTTACGAGGAGGTCGAGAACTTCGGCAGTGAGCTGCACAGTTGGAGTTGGAGCCGATGTCCAAGGAGGGGACTGTAACAGAGGTTGATTTAACTACGTTGGTTAATAACCGGCAGAAACTATATCGAGCACCACAGAATCCTGAGTTATTGCCTGCCAGGCTGGTAGGAAGTGTTGCAGCCGACCACCCATTGGGAGGTAGTGGGAGTAATTGTCAACGGTGAAGAAGGAAAAGAGATGTGCCAAAATTCATTTTAAAGTCAGCCGTGAGAAATTCTGACTAGTGATAAGTATCAAAGGCTTTAGGGTTAGCGGTTCCTTCCCCAGTGGGGCACAAAAAAATAATGTTCACGACTGGCACGCGGTGGTGGAGGCTCGGTGTCGGTTCTAGAGGAGATCCTTTGCCTATCAGGTAACTGCCGGTCCGAAGAAGTGTAGTTAGCAAGGTGGTTGATTGACCGAGAACCGGTTGTTGTCTCGAGTGACGATCACGCAGACCGAATATGAAGCCTGTCGACAAGCCTCTCTTTTTGCTCGGTTCCGGTTCGTCGGTGGATGGCTTATATAGAAAGCAATCAGGAATGATGTTTTCGATAGTCTTAAGAAGATCTGGTCGAGGGATTTTAGTCGGGTCCGGTTCCGCAGTAAAACATCGTCGAAATGGGCGTGACGAGATGGTGGGTCACCACCGAAACGTCGTGTATGCTGGCAACGGAGACTGAGTCTACTCCAAAGACCGAAGACTTCTTGCGACCCTTGCTGTGCACGTTAGAACCTAAGGATTACAACCTGTGATATCAAGATGACAAAATTGTGAACATATCATTGGCAGGAGAAGAACTCACACAGCCAGTGCTGATCGTTCGCACTCATCATTCAGGCCACGTTGCTGACCCGTCCGATTCTTCTGATTTGTACAACTCCAGTGATGGAAGGGATATTAGAAACAGATGGAAAGTCTCGTTCTGAAACTGACAACTTGACCACTGATGTGGGCTGTCCCCCGTATTTGAAATTACTTTTTCCTTGGAAGACAGGAATTTTGTTGATCAATTCCTTACTTCAACTTCCCGTGGCGAGCCACACATTCTTCACCCTCTCCCCTCTACGAAAGCAAAACCCCCTGTTTGAAACACAATAACTTTTGGTAAGGGTCTGGCACCCAACTTGCCTTTCTCTTACAGGCATGCTCTCTTACTCGGTTGTTGAAGCCGTAATTAATAGAATCTGAGGAACACTTCTCAAGAATTAGAGCTCTTAAAGCTTTCGGAAATACCGATGGATGGAGGGTTTATAAAAGTGCTTCAACAATGTACTCCCATTGTTTCAACATTTTTATTTTCTACCGTCACGCTGTACAGTGACACCTCTACATAACGTCAGTCATAAAATGCTTTATCAGCCATTTTAGCATGCATTTTTGGTTCAGGCGCCTTTAGAATGCCATTGTTGTAAGATGGATGTTGTTGCAAGAGAGTTTTCCGCTTGGATTTTCTCCAGCCCAATTGTTCCTCTCATCGTTGTGGGGCAGATAACCCAGTTTGGGTTCGTGCTCCCTAAAAATAAACGACAACAACAACAATGCATGCAAGAAAGAGACAAAAGAACTGTCAAACTGACAAAACCAAGACAACTCGTGCCACTCCATTCAAATAAAAGAATGGGACAGCGCTGCAATCATTCGGCCAAAATGCGACATTTTTGCAGAAGTGGTCGGCTAGAGGCCCTCTGGGCACCAAGGCAGGAAAAAGAGATGTAGATTGTTTTATACACACGGAGAGAAGGAGGAGGAGGAGGTTTAGGTTTAACTTAGTAAAGAGTGTACGGCTTTGAGGCCTTTTAGACTCTAATTAAAGAAACAAGAAACAAGAAGCAAGAGAAGGAAGAATTAACAATTACCCTGTAGCCTAAGGATGAATGCTCTGAACAATGAACCAGGCTGCAGGCCTTCTGTTGTAACGTACGAATAGATGGGAGAGTCTAGCTCGGCTTAATCTATGTGTATAATACGCTTAGTTGGATTGAGATGCAAACAGCAAAGCAAATTCACCATTCGTTATGACAGCCAATGAAAATGCTAAAATTAACTAAAGGCAGTTGCAATGAAAGAGGGCGAGCAGGTTCATTCTTGGCATGGTAGCAAAGAAAGAGGTCGAGAGGCCAACAATGTGAACGGATGTGCCCTGTAACAACCAGTAACAAACGAAACGTTGCTTCAATAATGCTGGAGTTGAAATATTCAAAGTTGGTTGCGTGACAATCACTGCAAGCACGATCGTTGTTGTGGGATTATCGCGCTGGGTTTCAAAACGGAGAAACGGGCAAATCAGCCACACTGAGAATAAGAGTGGCACCCTCCATTGAAAACGCTATTTACTTCCCTAAGAAAACACAACACCAAGGGTTCCAAGGGAGGGAGAGCAAGGATGGAGTTATCCAGCCAATACAATGGGGGAATATGTGGGGGGGGAAGGAAGAGGTTCGGGGGCAGTCGGCGATTTCATGATGTCCAGGAAAGTATTTCACTCACACATGCGGGAAACAGCTAGACCGGCGTATGTTATGCCTGGGGGACAGTTAGTTCTATATAAATTGCGTTATGTACAGTAGCTATACTCATACAGAATTGTCCACTGTATAGTGAGATAATGACTAGAACGCGCTACCCACCATCGACGAATCTCTGGTGCCACTGCCGTGAGCCACAAGCCGTTCGCTCAAGCAGGGTATGAAGCGGCTTGAAGAGACAAGCGACCAAGAGCCGACGGCGCCCGCGTTCCAAAGCTGCGACAGACCGGCAAGCTTAACAGACAAGCATGCATGTGCGGCTGCCTGGAAAACTCCTGCCTCCCCTCGATCGACCACATCCGCCTGTCCCACTCTGGTTTTATCGATTGATCCTGCCAAGAGGCGCAGCGTCATGCAGCCATCCGAGTAAGGGTCTCCTCTCTCTCTCTACCCACGTAGTTGGAAACAGAAACCACACTCTTGTTTGGGACTATTAAAGGAGAAGGCACTCTTTAATTAACCATATGTTGTGTCTTTATACCAAAAAAGGTGTGAGAGACACAAAAAGAATGTTAATGTTCGTTTATATGAGCAAGGGATAGTTAAAATAGTGTCAGTTTTCTCCACGAATTAGGAGGACACTCTTCTGTCGACGTATGTAAACACGCTTTTAAATGCTAGTTTTTGTTTGGCTAATTTTAAAGGCACATTTCATCTTTTCACCTCCTAGATGCAGTACCGTAGAATCTTCGAGCAATATAAAGAAAATAGCAGTAAATGAAAAAAGGAACAACACTATTCGCAGCAGCGCCGCGATTATCATAACTTTTTTTTTAATTTTATATGCCTTAAGTCAGCCGAAGCAACTTAATGCTTGTATGGCTGAACCGGCTCAATTTTGAACATGACCAGACTTTTAGAGAAGAAGAAATACCTGGTAAAGGGAGGTGCCAACCCAGGGATTCGATCCGGGAAACCTCCGATCATCGTAGGGGCCGAAAGATTATCCAGAATTGGCCAGATTAGTTCCTATAGCCGCTGAAGGAGCATGGTAGCCTCTCACACTACCCTGGCTGGCAGTCCTGGCGGGGACTTTGCCAAGGTTCCCTTTCCAGGGGTTCGACCAGATCCGCAAACCTCCAGCAACCAAGCTGAGCTCTAAACGAGATCATGTGACCCACGTTAGCCTGCTGGATGACGGAGAATCTGGAACATGGATGCTGTGTTTAGAATATGGGCAATGCTGTGAACCGGCGCTTACTTAAAGTCCTTAAAAAATCTTGACTCTTCCCCTCCCTAACTCAAGGCCCAAAAATAATGTGCTCCCTCCCAAACAATGCGCTTTTCGGATGCCTATTGAGACTGTCTACAGTTTCCTGTACCAAATTAAGTAAGTATAGCATTCCGCACCGACATTTTACCGCTAGTTTTAAAGAAACGAGTCTCACTAACGGACAAGAGCGAGTTAAAAAATGTTCTATATAAACACCGATGTTCCTTTCACTCATATTGTGTCGGGATTCATATAATAAGTATGATGAAAACGCACTGTTTGCTTATATGCCCACATCCGTACCATAGTCAGAATCAGAAAGTCAGAAGAAGCCATGAAATCCAGAGGAATGCTTTTCTAGTAAGTTTATTGAAAAAACTGCACTAGGTAGCCCTGATGCCAACAACTTCAAAACCTTGTAAACACTCACATCATGGGGGGTCTGGGGGAAAGGGGGACATCGGACGAAAATCTAACTCGACAATCGTCTTATGGAAAAATTGTCTAATATCTGCCTAAATGAAAAATCTCGAAAATCATCGAAACGGAATATCGTATAATGGATAAACGTCTAACTGGACAACGATATAGCTGATGAACGTGTAACTGGACAATGATATAGGTAATAAAATTCCAAATTGGACAGTAATTTTTTTTTTTTTTTAAATCAGTAATATACCTGATACGTCGAACTGGACAGTAATATAGCTGATAAACGTCCAACTGGACAACAATATAGCTGCGGTTTCTGATGTTATATGTATAGCCGCAACGAGCGAGCAAGGGACATTAGACGATTTTCCATTAAATAAGAATTTCGTGGTAGACGATTTTCCGTTATACTGTTATACCGTATACTTTCTTCCATTTACGCGATTTTCCAGTTAGACGATAACCCCTCGCCCCGGGTCTGGGGTGCTTGCCCCCCAGCAACTGAGGCGTTATTAATAATTTTGAATGCTGAAAGCGTCATTTTTGGGGGTCCCAAAATTGACTTTTTTCTCTAGTTTAGTCAGTGTTTTTTTTTTTTTTTATTTTCTGACCGCGTTGACGCGCCCTAAAAAATTGTAACCCGCCCTTCTAAAGGGTCCAAAAAAATCAATGGACTCCTTCGATTTTCTCCGCCCCCCCCCCTCCCCCCCCACGGCGATAAATAATCATTGGTCCCTTACACCATACGTTTTTATATTGCGTGAGGGCAGTGAATTCCGATGGGTCAACATGAATTCAGCCTCTCCTTCTGAAATACTCATATTTTGCAAGACTCAATAGCTATCATTACGAATTTTAAATGTAGGTCAAATATAGGTTAAATTCGCCACCCGCAGTCAGTCGGGATTTCTTATCGACTATAGACTATAATATCGGAGCGGTTCTACGCAATCGATCATTTGTACGTTTTATCACGAAACTCCTTACCTGTCCCTTCCTGATTTAATATCCCGAGACCGAAGGTCTTCTTGCAAAGCTATTCTTCGAATTAATTTCGACTATTTCGAAATATATTTACGATGTTTACGATGTTTTTTCTCTATTTGGCGTAGCGATACTAGCACCCATCGCATTACGCCGTCCTATACCTGCACTTACGTTTGCTTCATCGTTGGTGTTTCGTATTAAGTAGGTCTAAAAGGCAGGTCTAAAAAGTAGGTCTCTTTTTCAGGTGCTGACTATGTTAGAGGTGTGGCCATACAAGCAAATAGTACGTTCCTTTTTACGTATTGCACGTATGAAACTCGACACAAGACGAGCATAAGAAACACCGATGTTTTAGAGAACATTTTAAACTCAAATCTTGTTCTGCCGTTAAAAACGAGGCACGTTTTCTTGCAACTAGTGGTAACTTGTCGGTGCCATGCGAATACGGTGAGGCTAGGAACCAGTGACTCACACTGGGGGTGGGGGGCTCATTTTTTTGGGCACCTCGATGGGGTAATAGACCACACTTATGGCAGCGAAAATTTGGTGGGCACAGTTTTGTTTTTTTTTCTCCCCCCCCCCCCCCGACATAAATAATTATCGGTCCTAAGAAAAATGTGTTATCCTAACTATGATTTAAATAACTTGCATTTTTTATCAGGGGTTTGATTTTTGCCTTTTTTGGTCAAATATTTGTTCTTTTTAGGCCAAAAATAAAAAATGTACGCAAAAAAGTTAAAAAGTTAACACTTGACATCTAGCGTCCAGAAATGATATACTAAAATTGGTAAATCTTAAAATAATTTTTTTTTTGTATAAAATTCTGAATGGAACGGATTTCAATTGTACTGTTTTAATATGTCTGTTTTAATAAGAATTTAAAGAGACGAGACACATTAATGTATTAAACAAATAATTACTGATGCAAACCTATTTACGTTGCCTTTCGGACTTAAGTATCAGACAGCCTGAACGGGGATTTGAACCTAAAGCCTTTGAAACCAAAGGCGAAGTCCTACCGCCCAGCATTAGGACGTCGGCCTTTGGTTTCAAAGGGCGAGGGTTCAATTCCCCACTCAGGCAGTCTGACAGTTAAGTCCAAAAGGCAACGTAAATAGGTTTGAATCCCTATTTATTTCATACTTCTAGAGCCTCTAATAATTATTGTCATAACCAAGAGTATTTTACAAATAAACCTATTTGTATTTTAACAGAATAGATGCCGCGCTAATCCTTTTACTAAACTACCAATAACCCTTTGAGGACGCGGGTGACCCAGAGATAATGTGCTTGTAAGTTTAGTATCTCTAGCGGCTTACTTTATTATAATTCAGACATGAATTCCACGCTACCTCGTAAATCAGTGTCAGGGGTTCGTGGTAATTGTGGGGCTGATAAAAATATAATTAATTCCATTCAAACGGTAGGAATTTTGCACTGTTTATCTATCTGATTTACGTACTTTTACCGCCTGTATGGCGTCTGATACGGTCTAGTATGGCTATAAAGTGAGACACTAGTGGGGGAAAAAAATCCAAATTTCTAGTCCAAAAGTCGATTTTGATACTTTTACAGAATGAATAATGTCTCCAATATTTCATCTTTGCATTACTGCACGCGTTAAGCCTAAGTACAACTTGGAAATGTGTATTTTGTGTCTTTTTTTTTGGCCTTTACGTACAGTTTTGGCTAAACAGAATTAAAACTTTAATTCGTCTTTTTTTTTTTTTCATATGGATGTTGTCAGTAGCGTGAGGGCACAGACATCCGAGAGGGTAGGGGCAACTTCCTGTAAAAAAGGCAGGCGACGTTTTTTTTTTCTGGAGACTTTTTTTTTTAGTTGTCACTCGCTTTTTTTTTTACATTTTTGGCCCCTTTCTTGGCCTTACCGGCTTTCTTTTTGCCCTTTTTTTAGGTGTCTGTGTCCTTTCTCCTCGCTGTAGCCAGCGTTTACCAGAACAGAAAACCATAATAGGACATATTTTTCTTCAAAAAGGGCATTTATACAAAAAAGGGCAGGTACATTGCCCCCCCCTGCCCCCTCCCTCCCTTTGCACGCCCCTGGATGTTGTTGCTGTATTCGCAGGAAATCTATTGTTCTTATGTGGATGTACTACAGACGTGAGTCATAGCTTTTTAGTCTTCTGCACAGCCAAAAAGGCTGGGAAAACTATGGCTAACGACTTTGTCCGTCCGTCGCCTCTTTCAACAATACTCAAGTCGACTTTAAAAAGCTAAATTAAAACAACGTTGCTTCCATACAGCTAATATACTTTATCCACGTAACTCAATGAAATACCAACATTTGAACGTCGCATTTAACCGCTAAAAAAGCCACGAAACCGTAAAAAACAAAAGAATTTCGTTAACGACACACATTAAGTGTCATGTTAACGTCACAAACCCAGCCTGTCATACCTGTCAAACGGGTTACGCATGCGCGATAGTTTCTGTGCACCCAGAAGGAACATCGCGTTAGCGGTTGATTTATGTAGATCTACAAAATGTTTACCACAGAGTAATACTAATGACGTGAATGAAGGAACTTTTCACGTTTATTAATTTATTTTCAGGAAAGAAGCTAACCAACCGATAAAGATAACCGGAGGTCCGGTGGGGGTGGGGTGCGGGAGGGTAGAGGTACTAGTAGTGTTAGTAGTAGTAGTAGTAGTTGGACCAGTGCCGTGTAATTATTACGTAGATGATAACAAATCTGGCGTAATCCTTAATTATTTCCTTCACGAAGTAAAGCCTGGTTTCCAGCGATACTGTATTCAGATCTGCTGTATGTGGGTGGCAAAGAGTACAGCAAGTAGGAGGTGAATAACCGCACGTATAAGATGACGCACCGTTTCTATGGTAACATCGAACTGTTGCTAAGTTATCGTTGCCAAGGGTATCTGTTCCGGAAGGACTATGGTTGTGACACTCTTAATGATGAAAAACGCTGTTCTTCCTCAATTGAACCTCAATTGAAACCTCAATTGAAACGATGCGGCGGGAGAGGGAGGGGGCGGGAGGGGGTGCAGAGGCGGTATATTCTGGAGAAACTTAAAAAAAAAATATTGAAGAGTCGGTGGCGCAAATCAAAATAGATCCGCACGAAAAACCCCACGTATCGCAGCCTCTATAGGTGTGCTTGTCAACCCAACCACTAGCGTTGTAAGGTCGCTAAGGAAGTGGACGATTATTCACAAGGCACAATGCTCCATCCTAATTCACTCCTTACTGCTTAGCTAGGGGACTATGCACATAGCGTTTACATATTAGGCTATCAACAGAATTTATCCTTCTGCTGCACCTCGTAGTCAGGGATCCAACCTTTCAGTCAGATCCCACACACCAATTTACTCGAGCTCACGATTCTGTCCCGTTTTATACCCACTCGAGCCGGGGCAGAACAATACGCTCTTGCCTGAGGCAACTGGCGAACAGGTTCGATCCGGTTCCAACTGGGTTGCAGGGGACCCATGTCTCCACCTGGCGGCTGGCAGCTTGGCGGCCTTTCCCTGGTTGAATGATATATCACTACCTTCAAAGACCGACCCTTTTTGGAAACTTGGTAGCTTCTCTTTCTTACACCAGTTTTGGTTTTGGGTGGGTTGATCTTACAGTTTTCTTTTGTAACATGTGTCTTACATGTGTCTCTACCTTTTTTCTTTAGGAAGGAGGGAATTGGAGGGGAGGGAATGAAAAAGTAAGGGGAAGGAGAGATGTTGTGGAGGAGGGAGAGGAGGGAAAATCAACAATGTTGGTGCAACTGCCCCCCTCCCCACCACGGGGAAAATGCCGTTCCTAATCTAACTCTCCGCTCCTGTATGTCAAGAGGATGGTGGCGGGCCCAGTTTATTTAAACGACGGCGACTACTAAAAATTTACTTTGTTTTCTATTACGGCGGGACGGC
>JAHWFP010264755.1:0-10472 GCA_023313725.1 Lithobius niger
ACTATGGAGTAAATACCAAGAAACCGTATTATACATGGAAGAAACTTATCAACTATGGAGTAAATACTTAGAAGCCGTATTATACATGGAAGAAACTTGATCAACTATGGAGTAAATACCTAGAAACCGTATTATACATGGAAGAAACTTTTCCAACTATGGAGTAAATACCAAGAAACCATCACGGAAGAAACTTGTACAAGTATAGAGTAAATAACAAATTTCTCTTGAAAATTCTCCTTAAATTAACTATCATTTTTTTAAAGTGGCATACGACTCTGGTCATATGTTTGTATATACTCGTGTGCTTGCTAGTTGTGTGACAATTATTACATCAGAGAAGGAATGCAGTCAATGGGATACTCATTGCAGCCATGTTTATTTATGTAGCAGTTCGTCCTCCGTTTTTAGAATGTTGGGAGTAATTTTTTTTTGCCATTTACCTTACGATATCCTTGAATTATTCTTCCTGCTCTGCGTGGGGACGTATAACTTTTCATGAACTGCTTTTGAACAATTTCAATTCTGCAAAAAGAAAAGAAATACAATTGTTTTAAATTTGGCGAATGGTAATTACGAAATCTTTGCAACGATCATGAAGCACCACTATTGCAATTTTCACACAGTTTTGCAAAGATTTCGTTGGCAAATAATGGCTTAAAAATTGGAACTAGTTTCCATAAAAACTTTACTCACGAACACGAGCAGCCGAAAAATTGTATTGGTGCTTCATTAGGGAACTAAAACAAAATTTATTGCTTTATTTTCAAAAGTCAAACAGAATGGAAAACAATTTAAAGAGTTTTTTTTTTTGCACCAAGTGTCTAAAATATTACTTTAAATTTCCCTAAATTGGGCCTAACATTTTACATTTTGTCATGAACCATAAAACCAGGGCCGGGCCGAGAAATTATTTTTGGCAATGCAGACATCATTTTTGCGCCCCCTCTCCGCTAGTTACGTAGGTCATTATTACCCATAAATCCTGGTTGGCGTCGTTTTGAAGGCGGCTTTTATACTTTTATGACGCAGCACAAAGCCAACTTTCACAGAACAACTTTTGCAGAATTTATTGCTGACAACTAAAACTGAGCTTGGGGGTGAGTTACTATAAATTTACCACGTTTCTACATTTTCCGAATACTCTTAAATGGATATGGATTACTTTCATGTTTTTTATTTTTTATTTTTTTTGTTCTAGGGGAACCCAATCATTACTCCAAATTTGGTAAAGTTTGGCTTAGCTGATACGTCGGCTGAACGAGTAGTAAAGCGCTCTATCTGTTCTGAGGAATTAAGACAGTCATGTTCTCACAATAGCTTTTTTTGTTTTGAAAAACTTCGTTACGCCAAGACGTGGAAAATTGTCAATTATTCACAACTGGAAAATTAAAATTTGTAGAATGCAGGCAACAAGATCCAATTTTTTTTACAATTTTAACATCATCCACACGGTTTTTGTACAATGCTGGATGAGTAGCCCATCTTTAACGTCATTAAAGTTATCACGTACACTTTCTTGTTCACTTTCGTCTCCTGATCATACGCAGCCATGTCGCATCCTCGTTTGTGGGAACAGAAACTTGCCACCATGCTCGGAGAAGAAACACGTCCCTACGTTTCTTTAGTAAGTTTTGGGTGTTTCCAACTTGCATAATAAACAGTAAATAGCGAAGGGTAAATAGCGAAGGGGTCGGGTGACCCCAATTTTCCAACTTAAGATTTTGCCAACCAGTTTCTGAAGTGACAGTGGTGCTGCCACTGAAATATTTTTGACTGGCTCCGGAAAATCAAACTAGGGGGTCTTGGGGAGCATTGTAAGCTCCCCCAGAGGGGTCGTGCCCCGGAAGCTGAAGCATTTTACACTATTTTACTGTCTGTTTCTAGCCTCCAATGTGCAAATTAAATAAAATTAAGGTAGGAAAGGGATAACTCACTTGTACGGAATATTTTTTTAAATTTTTTAATTTTTTAATGTATTTTTTTTAAAAGGTGCATAAGCGGCGTTAAATAAAATCTGAATTTTACGCCCTAGTTAGCTTGAACTGGGGGTACAGTTGCCCCGTCGGCCCGGCTCAGCATAAAACTAGTGATACTTTTTAACTTTCAAAACGATAGGTTTCGATAAAGAGTTATAGCATGGGTAGATAGGTTTGTAGTAAACATTGTTATAGTAAACATTCGAGGGCAACTGAACGTCTGGATTGATATTCGGAAGTTGAAAATGATGATGGGTGTCATGTAGCGCCATGGAGCTGCTGGACACGATGGATTATCATCTAAGATAGTTAAACTTGTTGCGCCTATAATAGCTCCTGCCTTAACCTCGATTTTCAATCATTCTCTGTTGCACGGTCAAGTGCCTGATCAACTAAAACTTGCAAAAGTTGTGCCTGTTTATAAATCTGGTGATACTCACGATATTGGCAACTACAAGCCAATCTCTATACTGCCTTGTTTCTCAAAAATTCTAGAAAAAATTGTTTTTAATCGCCTCTCTAATTTCTTCGAGAAAAATGAAGTTCTAAACAACAACCAATTCGGCTTTCACTCTGGAAAAAGTACCGAGGATGCAACCCTCAAATTCACTGCAGATGTTATTCAAGCTTTTGAGGAAAACATGTATACAGTTGCAGTCTTTATTGACCTCAAAAAAGCTTTTGATACTGTAAATCATCAACGCCTATTGAACAAATTAAGCCATTACGGTATCAGGGGTATTGCCAACCAATGGATCAATAGTTATTTAAAAGACAGATGCCAATATGTGCAGTTGACTGACTCGTCATCTTCGCTTAGGCCTGTTACCTATGGTGTCCCACAAGGCTCCATTTTGGGACCATTACTTTTCTTAATTTATATTAATGAACTTCCTAGAGTTTCTAAGCTACTTAAGTCGATTTTATTTGCTGACGATACCACTTCTTATCTCTCGGGAAATGATCTAGCCGAAATTGTAAATACTGTTAACACAGAAATAAGCAACGTATCCCATTGGCTAAGTTTAAATAGGCTATCACTTAATATTAAAAAAACATGTTTCTTAATTTTTAGAGCCAGGCAAAAGCCTATCAATTTAAAACCCAGTGTCAGTATTTATAACCAACCCATTAAACAAGTTGATACTACAAAATTTTTAGGCCTTAAAATTGATTCTCATTTAAGTTGGAATGACCACATTCAATTGATTGCTACCAAAATAGCAAAAGGAGTTGGCATTTTATACAAACTTAAAGATAACCTTACATCATCTTGTCTTCGCCAACTTTATTACTCTCTTATTCATCCACATCTCAATTATTGCATTTTAACGTGGATGAACACTTGTAAAACTAACAAAATCCGTCTTTTAAAGTTACAAAAGAAAGCTGTAAGATCAATACTGCACCGACCTTATAAGGAACATAGTTTGCCTTTGTTCAAGGTGACAAAAATTCTCCCCGTCAATGAGCTTATTTATTACAGAGGTGGTATTCACATTTTTAAGAACAGGTCGTCTAATAATTTTTTCAGATACAGTTTTTCCGTCCATGGCCATAACACTCGTAATGCTTCAAACTGTCACACAAGTTTTAACCGGACCGAAATAAGTAACTTGTCATTAGCGGGTCAAACTTCAAGGATTTGGAATTCAATCCCAATAAATATTAGAACTGCCACTAGTGTGTCTCTTTTTCGTAAGAACGTTTTTACAGAAGTGTTGAAAAATTCTTCCCTATTGTACTAACAGTTTTTCTTTCTTTTCTTCTTTTTTCGCCAGTTTAATTTCTTGGTTTATTTTTAGGATTGCCTGTGTTCTTATTTTATTTTTATTTGCTTTACTTAGTATTTTTGAATTTTTGTCTTAAACTGTATGTTTTACTTGTTATTTGTACAGTGTTGTGCATTTACATTTGTGGTTTTTAGTATCCTTTTATTGTTTCTCGGGGCACCAAAAGACTTCATTCTTCTTTTTGTGTACATTCTTTATTTGAAAAATTGAAAATAAAAGCCCATTTCATTTCATTTCATTACTACTTTTATTCAAAACTTTATTTCCCTACGGAAATTTATTGTTAATACGCATTGTCCTATTATTTGTATCACATTCCAGAAATCTCTCGCGTAAAGTTGATGCGAGAATTCACGCATGATTTCATTCGAGGTTCTATTCGATTTTCAGCTCGTGTTTTCTTGCGACGATAAAATTATTCTTCATGTTTTTCCTGCGCGATTTCATGGGTGATAATTTTCAAATTGGGAAGCATGGATTGATTTACGCACATTTTTGCGACGCACATTGCAATACGATGCGTATTAAGATTAATTTTTTAGTGAAATATAATTTTGAATAAAAGTAGTAACGGCGCTCCATAATTTTAGCCTTTTGTTTCCTTTACAGGCCTTTTTTAGGTCTTAGGCACTTTATCAGGTACCTCCGTACCAATAAACGTCAGTGCAAAAAGGTAATTTTCATTTAAGAAAAGGGCATTTTCCGAAATGGGCAGGGGTAATACCCAATACCCCCCGCCATTTTTCCTATCCCCCCCCCCCCCGGCCAGTGCACGCTACTGCTGCTTTTGATTCTTTTTTGATTTTGAGCGATTAAAGTAGTCAATTGTCCTAAACTAAAAACAACCAAGATTTGTCACATAGAAAGTTTAACATTTTTTTTTAATATGCCACACTGAATCGTTGGCATTTTTTACTTCTTTTCATATAAATTAGGGCACCCGCGCACACGGCCGCCAGGTCGCTGCGGCCAACAAGCTTGCTTACGGTATATGTAGCAACGCGCACTTGGCCGCGGCGGCCACTGGGATCCCGGGCGGCGTGCAGGCGACCACAGGGTGCTCGGTGTTCATTTTTCATCACATGATCGAGAATTATCAATGAAAAACGAACGTGGCCGCGCGGTACGTCTCTGTGTTTTTTGGCCGCGACAACCACTGGCCGCACGACCTGGCCGCCATGTGCGCGGGTGCCCTTAATTACCAATTTTGAGCCTTTTTTAGGTCTTAGGCTCCTTCTCACCGTACCAATAAACGTCGGTGCAAAAAGGTAATTTTATTTTTAAGAAAGGGGCATTTTCCGAAATGGGCAGGGGCAATGCCCAATACCCCCCCCGCCATTATCCCCCCCCCCCCCCACTGAACGCTACTGCTGCTTTTGATTCTTTTTTGACTTTGAGCGATTAGTAGTCAATTGTCCTAAATTAAAACAACCAAGATCTGTCGCATAGAAAGTTTTAAATTTTTGTAATATACCACACTGAAACGTTGGCATTTTTTACTTCTTTGCAAATAAATTGGGGAACCCGCGCAAGGCGGCCAATGAGAATGCTTACGGTATATGTAGCAACGCGCACTTGGCCACGGCGGCCACTGGAATCCCGGGCGGCGTGCAGGTGACCACAGGGCGACCACACTTGCTCGGTGTTCATTTTTCAACACGTGATCGAGAATTATCAATGAAAAACGAACGTGGCCGCGACAACCACTGGCCGCAGGACCTGGGTGCCATGTGTGCAGGTGCCCTTAATTACCAATTTTGTATTCATATACAGTAAACCACAAGATATCTTTAATGCTGACTGTCTGTGTCGTTAAATTGGATGCACGCCAATAGCAGTATTGCTCACAGTTCGTTCATCGAATTCCTTAGAATATACGCATTCATATGCAGTTAAAACAGTTTAAGCAGTTAAAACAGTTAAGCAACATCTTGGTCTGCCTTATAACCTTCCGCCTGCCTTGTAACAGCCACGCGCTGACCGCATCCGCGCATTTACCGTAGCCAAGGTCAACTGAGACAGTACGAAGAACGAAGCTACTGTCTCAGTTGGCATTGCGCCTAATAGACAAACGCACTAATTGTTTCGTCAAAAAACCCGAATGATTCTTGTATTTTAAAATCACAATTTATAATTTTCTAGACTAGTGTCTTGTAATTTTGCTTCGGCGATCTATTGGAATAAATTAATTTTAATTTTCACTGCATTAGTCTTTTAGATTTTTGATCTCATAGTAATTACTAGCCAACGATTAAAATTAGTACTGCACACACATAAATAAAACTACAAGGTCATTGTAGATGCGCAAAGGATCATATACGTTCTGAAAGAACGTAAATACAGTTCCTCAATATTAAACAGAAAATCTAGACGCCACATTTTAAAACGGATTTTTAGCACGGGAAAGACTAACGGTAAGTAAATAGACCATTGGGGCCGTACTTAATGTGCAGGATCGAGAAATATGGCGCTGGGAGGTATATCCCTTTAACGTTGAAAAGGTTTTACTACACGCTGAAATCGTTTTACTCTGTAAGCTCAATCCGTGCGCCTCCGTGCTTCACAAACGTAAAAGGGCATTTTCCGAAATGGGCAGGGGCAATACCCAATACCTCCCGCCATTATACCCCCCCCCCCCCCCCGGCCTGTGCACGCTACTGCTGCTTTTGATTCTTTTTTAACTTTGAGCGATTAGTAGTCAATTGTCCTAAATTAAAAACAACCAATATCAACCAACTTTTTTAACGTACAGGTCTACTTTTTCCGCGCATCAGCCAGTTGGAGCCAACCAATTTCGCGATCTATATTATGTCGTCTTGCTGATACCGAGTTGCAAAATAAGTTGTTCTTTTTTTTTTTTTGCAAAGAAATTTCTTTCCGATTAGTTTACCTGATGGAATTTTGACATCGTGACCAACTTTTCCGACCAAGTCTTCGCGTATTTTAGGATCAGAAAATTACAATGATGAATATAGACATACTCGAAGCGTTATTTAATTAGCTTTCATTTGGTTTTACACTCGTCTTTGTAGGTGCCTTAGAGGAACAGAGGTACAACAACGCCAATAAACAAATCGTATGTTTGATTTTATGTTGTTTTTTTTTTGTTGTGGTGTGATGTCAAAAGTTGGTTTTTGTAGGAGGATAAATTATAAACGATTAATTACAATTTAGTTGGAAAGAAGCAGAACGTCTGACGATTCAGTCTCATTCATATGCAGGAAAACATGTTTCGTTATAGTTCATTTTTTGAAAGTAAGATGGACGTTCAGGGAAACTCGAAATATCATACACAGTTAAAAGGTGTTCGGACAGAGAACTACGCTGAACCGAAGTGAAGATAAACGAAAGCATTAATTTAAAGTTTTAGTTTATCTTCACTTCAACATAGTTCTCGGTTCGACAACGAACAGCTTTCAAGCTAAAATTTAGAAGTAGAAAAACGCACAAGTTAGCGTTTGACAAAAGCTTCCCGTAAGTCTACAAGCACTGCAGAGAAGTTCCGTTACCGTTCCCGGCGGAGTTTTGTGCTGCTGCAGCTTTCCCCTTTTTCAGAGATAGGCTTTCCTGCGGTTCAAGGGGACGTTCCGGCTGGACGTGAAATGCGATAGTAACAGCCCCAAACGTAACCAAGCCAGGAAATTTAATAAACCCAAATTTTAGGTATTTGCGTAAATATCATTTTAAGGAAAAATATTACCGACTTAGGGGTAATGTTGCCATTCTTCAGAGTAGTATACCAATGATCATATTATTAAATACATGAGTATAAACATAAGAATGTTAATGTAACTTGTGTTATATTTTGTGCTTTATGTATTGCGTTATAGTTTGTTACGATAACAATTCTATTAACAGTTCTGCCAAAGCTACGTACGGCCTCCCCTCCCCCTAAAAAAAATGCTTGAGGGTCAGAAAACGTGAAATTACCTAGTTACAGGTTTCCCGCCTGGGGCTGTAACTAGGTTATTTCATGATATCTCACCTTAAAGCGTTTTAGATCATAATTTTCCTGCTAGAAAGTGACTAAAAACGTCATACATTCGAGGAACTCATTGTTTTAACTCCTTGAATCGTAATTTTTTTTTCTGAACCAAAATGAATTAAAACCTTCAGACGTAAAGCAAACTAAATAAACTAGTAAATTAATAATCGAAGTAATCGTAACAGCTCATGGGCGTTTCATAGATTATTTACTGAACAAGCGTCTGTTCAGATTATAAAATTGTCTGATGAAAAGCGTGTTTTTAAGTGTAAGCACACAACAAAATCAAGTGATTTATCGGATTTTGTCTAATGACGGCGATTTCATTGGGTACCCAAGAGACAAAGTAAAAAGCTGGGTTTATAAACTAGTCAAAAATCATTTTTTTTCAGAATTAGCTATTTTTCCATTGACTTTATAATGTTAAAATTTAGGCCCGGTTATTTTTTTTTAAAGATTTTTTTAGATTTGGGATAGTGATTAGGACGTCGAAAACCAACATCTCTACATATTACGACTAGAAATTTAAAAAAAAATAGCAGTTTTTTTTAATCCACCCTCTTGTAAATTCCTCCGCTTGATACAAGCAAGTGCCAGATAGTGCTAGATGTTACCAGATTACGCAGACTTTCAATCCGTGATAGTGCCACTTTAATGTTTTTTTACTAAGGCCGCGAAAAAAACGACGTTAAACGCCCACGTGACTCCTTTTTATTGTATTAGACCACGCATCACGCGAAAACCACAGGGACTATCCAAACCACACTTTGCATGCAGTACCACGGGAATCTGGACAAAGGTTTATCAAAAGAAAAATCCTGAATCGGACATGGGGTTGAGGAACCATCAGGGTGACAAAATGGACCAATAGCAATAGCCAAAATCAAAACAACGAGATGCGAAGCCGTTTCTAATTGTTAAAGGCATCCGATTGTTAAAAGATTGATTGTTGATGTTAAACAGGTGGCGTTATGCCACGGCTCTCAATTAAAATCAAATCAAATCAGCGGCCTCACATGTGTCTGTTGTAAGCAACTAAAAGCATATTTTGTTAAGGATGGCCCGATCCCGATGACAGATTAAGAGTGCCTCAAGTAATTCCTTACCGACATTTGCAATATCGCTAGAAATCGGGACCGGTATATAAAATCTAGATAGATCGGTAATAAACCAAATTGAAGATATTTTCGCTTTTCGTCTACCGATTTTGACGTTTGAATAAAATCGCTTCGCTCCATTTTGTGGACAGTTGAACTGATGACGTCCTAGTTATTAAAAAAAATAATTAAAAATAAATTGCGCGCATCAAATTGCGAAAATTTTGTTTTTTTACTTTACTTTGGTATTAAACGTGCCGGCGGCCTGTTGTCCAGGACTACGTTGGTTGTAGACAAATGAAAGGCTACTAGTCAGGCAAAGAAAGGCCAACGATAACACCGTCTGCATTTGTTAACTTGGCTATTATGAACTCCAAGTGTCAGAATTTTTCAACAGGTTAGTTGAACTGACTTTTAAAAACGCAAGGAAATCAACACCAAAATCTTCCAATTTTATAAACACAAAAGTGAACTGATTTTGTGATTCTTTGGTTTTTTTTTAGTATAATTATTATTTTTTTTAGCATACACTGTTTCTTTTGATGTTGGATACACAGTTCACACGTTAAAACCTTGGAAATTCAGTCATATCATGTTTCATGCCTGCAAAAAGCAGATTTTAAAACATGCGTTTTTCATATTTTATCACATTTTTTGGGAAGCTCCACAAAAGAAAAAAGAAATATCCCCCGCCATAAAGAAAAATATCGCTGCAGCGCATCAGACTTTGAGAGGGCAAATAAAACCCCGCTCGCCCGCATCGACTGTTGGTTCAAGCACTTATGAAAAACAAGGTATTTATTTTTATCAGCATAAACTGCCCGGTAATTATGTAGATTAGGGGCACCACGCCAAATCACTTAATTTTTGTACTAACCGACGCTACTCTTTATCCTAACACCATTCCGCATCAAGAAATCCGGGGGAAACGTCTATAAACTTCTCAAAAAATTATTTAAAAGACGTAAAATGCTAGTTACAGACATGCTAAAGCTACGGCAGTGGCAGCCATACTGTGAGGTGTTTGATTCGGGAATCAGGGTAGCCGGAAAATCCGATTTTCACAACAAACGTTGCGGAAATTTTTCTTTCGTTGTTTTGTTATTGTCAGTTTCGTGTGGTTTTGTTGTTATTGTCAGTTAGGTTAGGTAGGTTAAGTTAGGTTAGCTAGGTTAGGTTGGCTTGGCTAGGTTTGGTTAGGTTACGTTTCCGTAAAATTTTAGTGAGGTGCAAATCGGGTTTTCTGGCTACCCTTCTTCCCTCACAATATGGCTGTTGCCGCCGCTGCTTTAACACGATGTGACTAGCATTTTCTGTCTTTTGAATTTTTTTTTTTTACAAGTTACGCCCTTTTTCCCCAGGTTTTATGATGCGAAATGGTGTTAGGATGAAGAATAGCATCGGTTAGTACAAAAATTAAGTGATTTGGCGTGGTTGGTGCCCCTGATCTAGATAATTATCCTTCATCAATCCTTATACGCCTGTACTCGTTCACTGCCCTATATCACTACGGTAACCACATAATTACCCTAGCCATATAGCGTAATCAATATCAACAAGAAATGTGTCTAGGCTACTTACCGCTGCTGGTCGTACAACACGAAATTGCCATCTTTAG
>JAHWFP010264756.1:0-36064 GCA_023313725.1 Lithobius niger
GTCTAGCAAAAACACGGTGCCTTTATTCTCGTTTATTCACAAATTTAGTTTATTAGATCGTCCTTCTTCTAATATCTAACTTAATTCAAACTTAAAACTAATTTATAATCACCTATACACTAATATAAACCTATTTACGTTGCCTTTTGGACTTATATGTCAGACTGCCTGCGCTCAGGCAGTCTGACATATAATTCCAAAAGAAAATGTAAATAGGTTTGCATCTGTATTTAGTTAACCAATTTCGAGCCCATTGGCTTTCTGTCCTGTTTAAAGAGGTCTGGTATCACCGCTTTAAAAAAAACATGATCCGGCTGACGCCCGATATCCGGCATGACCTTGTAAGCGACGTTGTCATTTTGAAGGTTGGTGATAATTATAAATTAGTTTTAACTTTGAATTATGGTAGATATTCGAAGGAGGACGTTTAATAAACAAAATTTCTGAATAAATGAGAATAAAGTCATTGTGTATTTGCTAGACTAAATCCAGATCACGCATGTCAATGATTGATCATTAGGTCTAATATTTCTGACTTTTCCGTGATTACAAACGCTTCCGTGAATCGTGTTGGATTAAAAGTTGATTTTGTTAAATGTATGAAGTTTACTTAATTTTGACCAAGAAAAACCAAGATTTAAGTGGATGAAACGTTGATTTCGTTAAAATGTAATAAGATTTTAATTAAATTTGCCACAGAAAATCGATGATTTTTAAGGGGTGGGCGTCAACAACAGTGTATCACGATTTTTTACCTTCAAGCATTTTAGGGGGCTGGGTGTTAGCATTAACTTGGCGTTTAATATGCGATTTACGGTATTTTAGGAAATTATTTTTTATTTTAGGTAAAATGGAGAAAGCTACTCATAATTCTGCTAACTCGTGTGCATAACATTATTTAAAAAATATCAAAACGTTGATTTTTACTTTGAGAGTGTCCAGCAAATTTGTAAGATCAATCCACATTTTCTTCGCTCATTCTCAAACACAAAATACCGTTCGATACTTTTGGTTGCTTTGAAGGGGATGGACAGTCTCTTCCTGCAACCTTCGTCAAGCTTATTTTGGTCATGTTTTTTCTTCGGCCTACATCATTGCTGTTCTGCTTGCCCAGATTTGAATTTTTCCGTGCGTAGGTCGATCTTAAGAATAACGTTATTTAATGACAAGAATGGCAATTTTATATTTTCATTCCTCACCCTAACGATCATTTTTCATCTGTAACTGATACACAGTTTACCGATCCGATAACGAACTGGTTTTAAAAATGTTGCCGATACCAATATCCAAATTGTTTCCAATTTTTATCAACGGTATAGTTTTCTTTAAAAGTCCAATAATTATTCAAATCAAAAAAATACGTAGCATCCCCGCAGCAAACTCCATTGGGTACGACAGTAGGAATTTCTTTTAGGAACACACAGCTGTAACAAGAAATTAAAAATAAAATACAATAAAATTAGTTACCTTCGTTCTTTGGAAAACTTGTCTTGGCTCCAGGTTTTTACTTCGGTTGGGATTATTAATGTTAGTTTTAATCCAGCAAATATCCTCGCAACGTCGAAAGCCCCATTTTCGCAAACACTACGGCAAAATTTTTTTTTTTTACTTTTTGAGAACAATAAATGGTGGTAATAAAGTAGGTAAAAATTCTCACACAGTTGCACGAATATACCGAGCGATATTCCTCTTTTCACCTTCATCCGTATATGGAAAATCTTCCGTAACCTCGTAACGTGGTTACTGCGACGGTCAAGGAAAAAAATTAGAAAATTAAACTTTAAAATAGGTACTGTATGAAGCTGGGACGCTTCGGGTTGGTTACCGGGACACCATGAAACATTTTCCGTACATGCCTTCATCCTTCATCAAATCATCATGTTTCAAATGTAAGCACCTCCCCTCTGATGATGCCATGCAGTAAGCTGGCGAAATACCACTATGACTCTTCAAGTTGGGTGAGATTTGTTTTCATTATTTTATTTTGATATTCCTCTTATGTCGGCCTTTAGCACAAGAACTTCTTCAGGAGACTTTTAAAACATGAAGATGAATGGCGACAGATGATCACGTTTTAAAACTCATGACAAAGTTCTTCTGCTGAAGGGCGAAATATAGACACGGATTGCCGTAATATGCCAACAGTTGCGTGGGAATTTTTATCTTCATTATTACCATGACTAAACAACCAAAGAGATAATGTATATGAAATTTTAATGAATGATGGGTAATCACTAAGGCTGTATTAAACCAAACCCAACATGGCTGAACAAAGGGTGTTCGGTTCGGTGTTCAGCCTTTCAAAAGAAAAATTCGAACTGATCATGGTGACGTAATACAGAACACTTAAGGTTTTTAATACTCATTCATTGTATCGCAAAACGAAATTACAAACAACTAGTACTAAATTTAAACAGCGGAAACATAATAGGGTAAGCCCTTATCCAACAATTTATACTTGGACGTTGACGGGACTTGTGAAAACGAAACCGTCGCGCAAGATAAGAAACCGGAAGTGATGCTTTTCAATGCGCACGCGCAGAACACATCGTTACGTTAAAAACAAGTCAGGGACCGAGGACGCCAATGAAGTACGTGCCTTACGTACTGAACTCAAATTTTATACGTTATTTTATTAATTTGCACTTAAATTTACGAACAAAATAAGCATGGCTGAAAAAAAGTAGGGCACAGAACATCTGAAAACAGGAAATAAGGAAAAAGTAGGAACTCTACGACCCCTGCGTTTTATGTATTTTTAGTAAGACTTTACCGATGCCGAGCCCGCTTGGCGAGTTTAGCTGATTAACGGGTAATCGGTAGCTCAGCAAGCTTTTTATCAAACATAACCGAGTCAAGCTGAGCCGAGCTTTTTTTTGCCCCTGAGAGACAGTCATGACATATGATTAGTTAAGAGCTGATTTATTTTCTTTTCACACTTCCCTGACACTCTGAAAAGGAGTAATTATTCTAATGAAACTGGCACTTTTTAGAACACTGTAGCGTAGCCTATGTGTCCAGTCCTATGCTACGGATGTATTTTTTGTTTCAGCTCAGCAAGCAAGTCGGTTTGAAATCAATTGGTTCGGCATCAGCTCAGTGAGAAAAATCCCGCTCAGTACAGCCTTATTTGTTAGTCAAATAAATAAAAAATCTTGATTCATGAGAACAAACAGTGGCTTATACAAAAAATTTTAGCCATAAATAGAAATAATAATAATAAAAAAAATTAAAATCAACCTTTCTTGAGCGTGAGTATTGGAACTTGCATTCTTTATGGTATTGGAATTTGTAGCGGTGCCAGATGGAAAAGAAGTGATACTGGTACAGCCTCGCATCATATCTTTAGATAGTTTTCTAGTTATAGCTAGATTACAAAAATTGCATATTACGCTACTATCCACGGCTAACCATTTCTAGTAGGGATCGTTCGAATTGACTTCTACAAAATCCGATTCGGATCCGGATAATTTATAGGATTTTCTGAATCTGATCCGGATCCTCACCGCATCCAAAGGAAAACCTTTGTTTCAGCCCTTTGCATTTTGTACAGAATAAATTTTCTCTACCTGAAAGACTGAGTAAGTTTAAAGACTGAGCAAACATTTTTCAGCTTGCTCAATGGTTTTTCCCCTATAATTCTGTTGAAACAACTGTGTGGAGTTTTACTTTGAAATTTACTTGCCATGATTGACGGAATAAATACTCTTTTTCAAAGTTCATCACCTGTTTGTTCGTGATCTGCTAATTTTCGAAAGACAATTTTAAATTGCACGACGTCTTTCTTCTTCAGGCTTTCTTGTTGTCGTTCGTTGGCTGTCGTCACATCGTAGTTCTTGATTTATGGAGCCTCTTGAGTTCGACGCTCGCGACCACTGATCTCTATGGCGTGGGATGTGTGCGTTGTTGGCGTTGTTGATTTTCCATTTTTTATCTAGTAGGCTCTGGATTTCTGGGTGGACTAGCTGGTTGATGGTGGGGTGTGAAGGAGGTTGAAGGTTCATTAGAGGGATTAGAGAAAGCCTGAAGAAGAAAGACGTCGTGCAATTTAAAATTGTCTTTAAAATTAGCAAATCACGAACAAACAGGTGATGAACTTTGAAAAAGAGTATTTATTCCGTCAATTTTCCCCTACAACTTCTGAACAGTATGTGGTAACCATTTCAAATTGGCTCCATTGGAAAGCTGGTGAAAAAACGCTTCGAATGGTATATTGGAATGCCCAAATCAGCCAAAGATTAGCGAAGTTATTGAAAAATCATCCAGACAATAACAATTTTGCCGAATCCGAAAGATCCGGGTTCAGATCTGGTTCAGATTCGGATTTGGTACTGTATCCCTAATTTCTGGGCTCGTTCAACTACAGACTATACAACCAAGCAAATGCTAATATCTATTACCTGTCTGCCCCAATCGAGTCCCTCTGACGAACCACACCACATAAAAACAAATGATCTCTGCGCCGCAATTTCTTCCACTTCCAAGTTCATGATGTGTTCCCAGTTCCAGAATTTCATGTTAGTAGCTCCTCCGGTTCTTTGATATTCTTCTAGTGGTGGTTCAAGCAGGATGACATCAAATTTGCAGCCCAACTCACGTACATCAAACGTCTCCAAGTCGCACTTCAAATACCTGAAGTAAGGCAAGTAATGTGTATTAATAAGTGTGCAAGCTATGTTCAGTTTTGCTTGTTGTGTACCCATAAATACCATTTTAAAACTTTGAAAATCACAATGTCATTAATTTTGTGACTTCACTAATTACATTTGCCTGCGTCTGTCTGTCTGCTGGAGAACGAAAATGTTCGTAATTTTCAAATTTTGTTCAGATTTGGTTGAAATTTTCCCACAAGTAAGATTTGGTGCATGAAATTCCCAAGTTCCAAGATGAGGTTCGTACCTCAAGTATATTCGTACATATTCAGGTTTTCCGTAGGATGATAAGCCAATTTTTAGCAGTGGTGGTAAGGGAACCCAACCTGAAAGGCTAGTGAACCTATGAACTACATGAAAAACGCAACAGACAAGGTGTAACAGACAAATGCTGTAAATAATTTTCAACTTAAAAGTAATTTGGTTTATAACCAGCAGGAATTTTAGAAAGGACTTGTGTGAACTTTCCATGTTTCAGTGATCTACTAAATTGTGATATTAGTGGTGAAAGTGTGATTTGTGTTGGCAAGAATTTTGTTTTATCGCCACTGTTATAGCTGGTTGCCGATTTTCCAGACTCGTTCATAAGTTATCAGAAAGTGCTGGTTTATGTAAAGTGATTTGCGTGCACATGATTTGGGTGAAGGTTTTTTAGAGTTGACTACCAAGTACGATGCAGATGAGCTGGTAAAGAAATAAACAGTTTTAAAGACAACATTAAAACTTCCTTCATCTCATTTCTTGTGGCGGTTGACACTTTCGAGAATCCTAGACGGTCCTCAGGTGTGGGCAGTGGGGGAAATTTCGTTCTAGGACCCTAGTATGCAACCCACAAGAGTTCATGGATTGAATCCACGCTCTCACCTTTGTCCACTGATGAAATCGTGAAAATAATCTTCACGATTGAAGAAAACAGGCATTCAAGTCATAAAAATCTACAACTTAAAACATATCAAAGATGTCGTTCCATACATCGCAAAACAAGTTTTCATGAGACACGAGTTATATACATACAGCAGGGGTCGAATTTCCAAATTTTGATCTGGGTGCAAAAAAAGTCTTTGGAGTGCAAAACCAAAATGTAAACCAACACTGTGCTCTCCTATTTTATGGCCATCAAATATTCTAACATAGCATCTCAATAATATGTACTGTTTTCCTGCATTTTGCTTAAAACTGACTTAATTTCGCTATTCAACGAAAAAACCTATACACATAGTTTAATCAAAAGTAGTAAAAAATGGAGTTTAACTTCTTTGAAAGCAATGGTGCCACAGGAAATCTAATTCCAAGCTGTTTAAAATGGCGCAAACCGCAAATCTGTAGCTTGTGCGGTTCAAAAGTTATGGAAAATTCAACTCTGGTGTGCAATTCTGCACTCCAAGAGTTGCTTCTAGAGTGCAAAAGTGCGATTTTGGAGTGCAATTCGCCCCTGTGAATCCGAATATTTCGACCCCTGATACAGTAATTTGCTCTACATGCTGGCAAAGGTAAGCCATAGGCAAGGTCCAGTGGTTAATTGAATTGTCACGATAACACAGAAGTAGCACGCTACACTGTCAATAATTCTCAAATGCAATCTGTGAAACACCTCTGTCATGTACCTATGATCCTTTTCATCGCATCATCTTACAATAGACAAAACAGAAAGAAAGGTACTGCCTTGTCTGACACCACAGATATCTACACAAACCTTATCATTTACTTACATTGGTGCAGTTGCGGTCTTTGCGATGAGATCGTCCTTCAGACGAATCAGCTCTCGCAGCTTGGGATATTCCTCAAACCGGTCAGCAAGACCAACATCACGGATGAAATTTTGTGGTCGCTGGCCCGTGTCCACAAAATGCTGGCAGTAGTCATTGTGAGGATTGGCACTTTGTGTTCCCTAATATTACATATATATAAAAAAAAAAAAATTAAGAAATGCTGTTAAATGCAAAAAATGACGGTACTGCATAGCTGGAGACTAAGAATAACTAGGCTACAGTACTATCTTTGGTTTTATTACTCAACTGAAAAGAAATTGATAGCCCAGTAAAGAAGAAAAATTACTCCTTTCACCCTTTTTTCAAGTAAAAAAATTAATGGAATGCTTATAATTTTTTAACTTGAAAAAAGGGTGAAAGGAGTAATTTTTCTTCTTTACTGGGCTATCAATTTCAAAGTAAGCGCTATGACATTTTTAATATTATTGTTAAACATGTCATAGCGCTTACTTTGAAATACGGGAAACATCTTCGTAGCAATCGTTTACGCACAATTTATAAATAAATAAAAGATATCAGTATAATATCTTCAGCAAATTTTCGACTGTTAATTCTCTGGAGATGTTGGGGCTCACACGACAGTCTTCTTCAGGCAAAAAACAGAAATTTCACTCCACCGTGTTACGTTCGTCTGCTTTTCGAATTGGCGATCGAGCGTAGCCTACACCACTTCCAGGGCTGGTTTTCCACCGCTCGCGCAGCTTATCATTGAACTCGCTATGGAGCAGAAAATGTACTTCAGGATTGGATGGTCAATGGATATTCATCAGTACAACCTATGTATAGCCAGATTGTGGTGATGAATAGCCAGGACCTGGAGACTGGACCTGGACCTGGACCTGAATAGCTAGGGACTCCAGGCTCCTCAAATGCACATCTCTGTTTGAGTTAGACTCAATGAGGGTTACAGTGTCTTCCCAGTTGATCTTATGGTGCGATTCCATGTGGTGTACTGTAATGCAGTATGTTGTCATTCTACTTCTGGTGCCTGCCATGTGCTGCTTGACACGGCAGCAATTTTTTTTGCGCGTCTCACCAACATAAACGGCACTACAGTCACCACGTGGTACCCTGTATACTGCTTCTCTGGTGTTTACAATCTTTTACAATCTTTTCAATGATTGTTCCTCATGCTCACTGGTCTGCAATGCCGTTTGTTGCAATGACAACAAATAGCATTGCAGTACACCACATGGAATCGCACCACAACTGGGAAGGCACTGAAACCCTCCTTGAGTCAAACTCAAACAGAGATGTGCATCTGAGGAGCCTGGAGTCCCTGGCTATTCCACACCACATCCGAGAGAAGGTTGAACTGATGAATATCCAGGGACCATCCAATCCTGGAATACAGTTTCTAATCTGTAGCGAGTTTAATGACCAGCAGCACGAGAGGTGGAAAACCGGCCTTGTAAGTGGTGGAGGCTACGCTCGACCGCCGATTCGAAAAGCAGACGATCGTACATGCGTCATGACATAGTGGAGTGAAATTTCTGTTTTTTGCCTAAAGAAGACTGTCATCATTCTGAGCCCCAACATCTCCAGAGAATTGACAATCGAAAATTTGCTGAAGATATTGTGCTGATATCTTTTATTTATCTGAAATTGTGCGTAAACGATTGCTACGAAAACAATAATGTTGTGGCAAAACTTGTCTTAGCGTAAATCAACCTTATGGGGGGGGGGGGAGACTCTATTAATTAATGGCTTACATAAACACTAAACATCAAAATAAGTAAACATTTTCATTTTCAAACATTTTCAAAATTAAAAAGATGAACATTAGGGATCGACGATCATCGGATCGGCATCGGCCGATATTTTTCATCCGATAATCGGATCGGTTTATGTGTCCGATACCGATGTCAACTTCACTGCCAAACGCGAGTTTCAGTTTTGTAAATTGCTTCGGTTTAACAGATTAACTAGCAAAGGCTTGACCTCTCAATACCAACAATTTATAAATTCTTGTTAAATACTAATACTAATGTGTAGTTCATTGCGTTTAAAACGTCTAGCGATCGACGGGAATCAAGCACCAGCTGGTCCTACCGGAGCACGTGCCAAAACCACCCAAAATTTGGTTAATTCTGAACATTGTGTATCTTAGTTACTTTTATTAAATATTTAACGTAAAAGTACGTAAACATATATTTGCGATCTCGTTTACCTTTTGTTAGTTAAAGAAATCGATGGTTGTAGAAGCATTAGTAGCGTTACTTCCGATCCTTGCAAGATTTCTTTGTTGTGGAGCTCAGTCACAAGGGCCAACAGAAAACGTGCTAGTCAGTAATCCTGGACAGTGCATAAGCGGGTTGTGATTTTTAAAAGGTTTTAAAAATATATTATGTCAAAATTGTAATTTATTTTAGAAATACAAATCCATAAAAATTGCGGTAACGAGAAACGTTTTAATTATTTGCTACGGAGTGTGTTGTCTTTTCTCTTAGCTGGTATCGGCAGGGTGCTCAGTGCATGGACAACCGGGAAAAAGTAATGCACATTAGGCCATTAAAAAAAAATCGTCTCATCAAATTTAAAATTATTACTTTTTAAAAATACTTTATTACCAATATAGTATAACAATATCCAAGTATTTACTCGAATCCTGTGTTTTTACTACTGTTAAAATTATTCAAGCTGTATCCTCCATTTTACTGGTAGTAGGTGCACCTTTCGGTTATCGACTTTTAAAGAGCATTTTGTAAACAACCGGTTTCTTCGACGTAGTCAGTTTATCCGAGCAACTATGATCTATTTAAAACTAGTTTCAAGTGGATCTGAATGTAATATATGGATTACCAATTAAAGATATTGCAGCAAAAAGGTTTATTCGTAAGAAATTCAAGAGTGGATGGTAAAGCCTTGGATTGGTAAAGCAAACACCCAAGTTTTGTTTCGTGCTGGGTAGTTGGCCAGATGGGCTACGGTGATTTTAAATCGCGTTTTCGTAAGCGGAGGTCTATTTTAGTTAGACGTGAGTTTGGGGAGGGGAACAAGTAAAGTAAGCAAAAGAATATTTTTCCAATGTCCAGCGTTCATTTGTCATTCGTTCGTAATTAATTTTTTGCTAGATAAAATTTTTAATTACTAGGATTTTTTTTTACGGATGGGGGTTTGAGGAGCAGAGCCTGTAAACTAGACGGGATAAGCAGTGGTAAACTAGAGGATTTGAAATTTAAAAGGCGTGACCAGCCCCTGTAAAGATTAGTTTTATAATTTCCGATTTTCGTTTTTTCTCTCATGCAAGTGTGCATATGCAGTTAGTACAAAAGTAGGATACTCATACCTAACATCAGAAATTTTAAATCGTTTGTAATGAAGAATTTTAATCTGCGTTAAATTCATTGTACTACAGTGCTGATAAATAGTTTATTTTTTATTTTTTTGGCATTTAACTTTAAATATGGTCCATATGTTCATATTTTTACTTGTGGTCCTGGTATGAGAAGGTGCCAAAAGTTACAAGGAACCGGACGGGATAAGCAGTGGTAAATTTTACCCAGATAGAATCATTGTGTGTAATAATAATAACATTTTGTAACTCATTGCAATAAAAGTGTAAAAATATGATAATTATAACTTATTTTCAATTATATGAAGTAACAAGGATAACATTGTATTTTTTAGTTCTTATCAAGTTCATAAATTTTGCTTGGTTAAAAATATTAAATATCGGTATCGGATCGGCATCGGATTGGATCGGAATGACAGTTATCGGCATCGGATCGGATCGGCAAAAACCTGTATCGGTCGATCCCTAATGAACATCAAGCAAAGTATTTGTGCCGAACCATCGGTTTTTCGTAGGTAACAATTTGGTAAGGTTATTGAAAAAATTAAAAAACTGATACGTGGATGTCTGATGTGCTCTCAACCGAAGCCATGGTGCTAAAATGTGAGATCAACTCTTTTGCTAGTAAGTTTCAATAAGAAATTCATAGGATTGTTTTAACACCACAATCGACATGAAGAATCATATGGACCATTTCTTCACGAATAAATCAGGGGTGGGCAGAGGCCAGATTCAAACTGTACCAGTAGATGTAATTTTTGTTGTTGGCCACTGGACCACAATGAATTGCAGTGTTTGTAACTGTAATTCACCCCTGTTGAGTGGCGAGCAGAACAAAATTACAAAGAGCGTTGACCTTGAAAGAGGAAAATGTGTGATAACCAAACTCTTGACTTTCCGTGGCCTTAAATGCCTACAATTACGAGGCCACGAATCGTTACCGATTTTGGTTGCGTACTACTTCACTATTACCAACCTTTAAGAAAGTACTTGAATCTTGGTACGTTTCTTCCGGCATCTCGTAACTACCATAATATTCTTCGTCTTCAATATCCATCCGTTTCTGAATTTCACCATAACTTGGACTACCGGTAGGTTCTTCTGGAAGACATTTCTGTTTCTCTGTGTCGACTCTGGCGACTCTGGATAGAATTACACCAAAAATGACAACAATTTCTTTTGAAGTTACTGATCAGTATGATAGTGCTTACATAATGCTGAGTCCATGAATTTGCATGTAGCTATCCAGATTGATTCAAGAAAGAAGTATTTTTATTAAGGCTGCACCGATACCAACTTTACCGATCCGGTTTTAAAAATTTTGCCGACACCCAAAATTGTATCAAATTTTTTTATCAACGGTGCAATTTTCTGGAAAAGTCGAATAATTATTAAAATAAATTTTTTTAATAGTAACCCACAGTTAAACCTAGCTAGGAAGATACTCAGCGATTTTCTGAGCAAAATGCCACGAACCGCATGTCGTAATGTCGAACGGTTCAAAAGTTATCGATATTTCCACGAAAGTTGCCGATGCCGACAGACCGATCCAGTATCGGTCTCGGTGAAGCCTTAATTTTTATATATAGGATCTCAATAAATGGTAATTTGTAATTGAAAGTGTGCCTGCAGTTAGGAGATACCAAGAATGTATCCCAAGGTGCTGGTAAACATTAAAACGTCAAGTGCTAAGAAGTAAACAATTAAGAAGCATTTTTTATGACTGTTCCAATACCACTTTTTTATATCCGATATCTATGCTAGCATGCAAAGTATCGGCAAAACTGATCAGATACCGATACTTACGAACAACAGAAGACAAAACCAATCCAAATACAGCAGCTTAACTTACACCTACAAATCAATCATTGTGTGTGCACACAAGTAAGTCATAGTTGTTTACGTTGTTGCATAAATAAAATTAAAAAAAATTCAGTTGAGAGTAAAAGGCTACGTACGCTATTGCCTAAGGTGAACAAAAAAAACTAAAGTTGCACAACCACAGAAAAAGAAATTAGTTTAGTATACGTTGTAAGTATCAGCTGAAAGTGGATCATGCCGATACGATTCCGATACCACGGTATCTGCACCGATACGATACTGGTACCGGCACTGGAACAGCCATACATGCAAAATCTACCGTATCCTGGTATCTAGGATACGCGACAAAATCCAACAAATCACGTAATTTGTTGTACACTTTAACCTAAAAACACGCTTTTTATCAGATAACTTTACATTCTGATCACAGTTTTAGACATTTTCGTAGATTTTGCATGCACGGGAACAGCCCTAGATTTTTGTATTAAGTTGCGTTGAAAGAATGTGCGCAACGATGCCCATTGGATGAGATTTCCTTTCACACATAAGCCTAGCTGTTTTAGTAACGGGCAGTAATGAATTGCCAAGTGTGTAGCTTGCAAACATCTCAGACCGGCGAGGAAGGTCACGACTTAAACACTCGATGATGACATCAAGTCATCCTCTGAGTGGCCCGAGTCGACCAGTTTATACTTGTACAGCGTTAAAGCCGCATACTTGACAATTTGACGCAGTTCTAGCCAAAGCCTGGAGCCAGAAGGCAAGCGGGACAATTTTGGTGGTGATTTTAAGGAAATTCCTAGAACGTTACATGCCACAATCGACATGAGCACACGAGGTATCACAGGGCCCAATCTTTCCAAAAATAGCAGGGTTGGCAGAGTTCAAGTGCCAACCCAGGACCTCTGGCATACAAAATAGTCCTGCTAACCATCAGGCCACACCTTGACCTTAGGTGGTTTGCACCATGGGAGTGTGTGAAAACGAACCTTCAAAATGGGCTGTTAGAACACCAAAATCTGTCCACTACGTGGCAACAGAATCAAAGTGAACCAAACATCCTCAATTGCCCATGTTTGACACCGCCTTAGCATTCGAAACAGAGTGGAAAAACTCTTGGGCAGTTCAGCTAGGGGGGGGCTCGATGTCGACCCCTCCGCCTCCTGCCTCCCGACTAAAAATATTTATTTTCTCTCAAGTAATGTATAAAAACAGCCTTCTCTGGCAAACTTGCTTTCCTCAAGGTTTATAAATGTGGCCTATAACAACCTACAACATGAAATACTGTACACACAAAATTTTAAAATAAAACTAATACACTTTTTTTTTTGCAACTTTCTTACCGTGCAGCGTTTTAACTATAACTTTGAATTGCAGTAAGCAATATAGTTGTTCACAATAACAGCATTTTTATTATTACTATTTTTAAACTGAAAGGAATTAAATGACTCAGCTAGCACATTTCTTGTCTTTCGATCCATCTCACCTCCACCATCAAAACTCACTCAAATGACCGGTCTTTCAGACCGGAGCGATCTTTTGTTTCATCACTGCCAAGGACCTCTCCAATTCGGTCGACACTGCCAGCACCCAACTGAAATCAATAAAAAAAAAAAGAATTAAAAAAAACTGAAATGTTTAGGCGTTCATTCATACTTGCTAAGCAACAGTTTTCAACAATTTTTTTCGAGTATTGACAGAAGCTGATAAATGTGTACACGTCCAAACGGCTACCCCTTGAAGGTATTGAAAAACATTAAGAAAAATTTGTACAGTTTACTTTGAAAGTCAGTATTATCAGTAAGGATGTACCAAACCGAACTGAACATGGCCGAACAGAGGGTGTTCGGTTCGGTTCGGTTCGGTTCGGTGTTCGGCCTTTTAACCGCAAAATACCAAACCGAACATATTTTCACTTCTAATCGACGGATTTTGATGTTTGAATACACCATTTTGAAGGTTTTTTCACCAGCTTTCTGTTGGTCCAAACCACAAGTTCTAACTCTAACGGTTCAGGGGTTATAAGGGAAAATGTAAAACTAGTGGAGATTTTTTTTATGTTTAAACAGAGTTTCAACATCTATGGACTTACAAGTCCATGTGAAAATACCTACATTTGTTATGAAACTTGTGCTTTGATGAATCTTTGTGAACTGAGCTCTTTTACATTTTAGTAAGATAGATTGGTTTGGTACATTTTTGTTCGGTTCGGAAGTGTTCGGTGTTCGACTTATTTACGGTTTGTTCGGTTTGGCTGAAAAATTCTCGTTCGATACAGCCTTAATTATCAGTAAGAAAACGACGATCACGATTCACACTCATTTTCAAAAACTTCTGATATATTTGCTCAAATATCTTATAGACACTTGCAATCCTATATATTGCGAATTGTTGACAGCTTATACAAAAACATCTGTCTTCGTCAGGCACATAAATGTATTGTCCGCTATCAATTCACATTCTTGCAGTTTGTTGCTTTCAAAAATGGCGTCTGCTTCAAAAGACGGCATCAGCGTAGCCCCCCGTATTTTTAAATTCGAAAAGTGACAAACATTTAAAGGGATTGGAATCCTTAGCGATTCAAGAGCACCATAAAAACAACTGAGCGTATGAATCTACAGGGGCCTTCCAATCCAAACATCAGCTACCTTGTAAATAAAGAGTTCGGGGCTATGCTGCACAGGAAATGGAGAAGCAGGCCTTAAAAATACGGGGGGCTATGCTGACGCCTTCTTTTGGAGCAGACGCTGTTTTTGGAAGTAACAAGCAGCAAGAATGTGAATTGAGAGCGGAAAATACATTTATGTGCCTGACGAAGACAGATCTTTCTGTATAAGCTGTCGAAAATTCGCAAGATACAGGATTGCACGTGTCTGTGTAAGATATTTGAGCAAATATATCAGAAGTTGTTGAAAATGAGTGTGAATCGTGATAGTCGTTTTCCTACTGATAATGCATTAAGACTGAAGTGTCTGCAACATTCCATGAACTGGAGATACACTTCTGTCTTACTGCATTCCAACACCTTGAAGGACTCACAGCTCAGAGCCAGTTGAGGAAAAAAGGTGTGCTGCTCATGAAGACATGAACATTTACGGGCCTCCTACCCTAACATTGATCGTTTACTTAAGCCAGAGCTGATGTGATGCTAGACAGGAAATGGAAAACCAGACACAACAAAAGCAAACTATATATATTAGTGGTTCGCAGAGCGAGTTTTAAAATTTGATCAACGAATGTTTTTGTGCTCCGTGTTTTTCTTCTGAAGAAAGTGATAGGTCTGCAACAGGCACTGTATGCAATCGCCGAAAATTTAAGTGGACTTTTAGTGGTGGTCCGCGTATGGTTATAGCGTAATTTTACTAGTAATGTGAAACAATCTACCAAGAGATCTCGGGGTGAGAGCAGCTGATTTCAAGCGATCAACTGCCATTAATAGGCCTAAATGTGGGTGTCCTACATTCTTTAGTACAAGTATAAATAAGAATCCAAGCATGGTGAAAATTCAAAAGGACAGAAAAAAAACCGTGGAAGCCACAAACTATCCCGTGGTTTTGCATAGGGACAGGCGACGTTTAAAGACACTGAGGGAGGGCGCACATCTGACATCATCAGGTAGAGCATTCAATGCTCTGACCACCCTGACACCGAAGCAAAACCTCCGAACATTCACCCGACAACGCTGAACAAACAAAGTATGAGGTCCAGCAAACCTAACCACCCAGAAGAGTCAGGATCTTCCTCCAATCGATGTCAACAAGCCCGCTCAGGAGCTTGAAGTCACATATCAGATCAAGATTTTGCCTTCGATCAGCAAGGGTTTCCAACCCAAGCGAGCCCAGCCGATTCTCATATTAAGAATTCAATAGAATGGAGCCCCCAAAAACCAGTAGTTTCTACTTTTTACCTTGCTGAAACCAGTTTAGTTTTGTTTGTTAAAATTACCTGCTTTGCCAGTAATTTCCGCCTTTTTATTGACTTCTCCTTCAACCGTTTCAAACAATCACCCATTGTTGCGTTGATCTTGTGACACAACCTGGTTACCTGTAAACAAAAAAACTTGTCACTAACAGGGAGCTTTTAGGTCATTGCATGCAACCAAAAAATAAAAATGAAATATGAAGAATGCAAATATGAAGTACTGCTCGAGACGCCACACAATGTGGTCACTAGGATAAATTTATTTCCCTATGCATTGTTAGTCATTGCCCTATAAATAAGACTTAAAATGTGGCAACTAAATGGTTTTATGTAATCATCTTCGGAATAGACTCAATGTACCCAAAGCTCATGTGTACTTTACTTGCTGAAACTACATTTACATATTAGTAACGACATGATGTACTCCAGTGTGCGACGACGGGCATGCCTACCTGGACATAAAATGTGTAAACAGTCTGCGACCAGCTATTTACAAACTAGAGATGGGTCTGCAGGGCAGGGGTGTGTGATATTATCGAATTTCGATAGCCTACTGATACTTTCTTGGTATCAGTTGTGGTATCAAAATTTAAAACTGGGTATCGAATTTCCGGTAGTATCGATGGGATCGAAAAGTATCGACAGGATTGAAAAGTATCAAACGTTTTTGTAGTATCGATGCAATATCGTTAATGGCGAAGCGATTGTTATCGAACCAGCGTTAGGCCTACCTCTAATCATTTTGAAGACTTGATTATTCAGAGTTTTAGGCATTTCATCGTTTACCACCCATTAAGTTCCTTTAATTCTCGGAGGTATCGATACAAAAAAGTATGGCATCGAGAAAGTATTGTGATACCAATACTTGGAATAAAAAGTATCGGTATCGAGTTGAAAAACCTGGTATCGCACCCACCTGCTGCACGGTAAGCCTATGGAAAGATCTTTGCCCTGTGCAAAATTTTTAGTTATTAGGTAAGGCTGCAATGATGTTAATACTGGATCAGTTCGAGTGCCAATATTTGTGGTGTCGGTATAGGCAACTTTTGCTGAATTATTGATAACTTGGGAAGCGTTGGAAATTATGGCATGCGGCGTTTTGTTCAAGAAATCACCGAGTTCATCAGAGCAATCGAAAACCAGAGCAAAAACACGCGAAAATTTAAAAAATAAAGGTATAACACTACCTTGGCGACTTTTCGATAGTCCAATACTGCTGGGGTTGGAATTCACAGCAGAATATATATTCTTCAGGCAACGTATACATTTTTTTCTTGTTTATTTCTCCTGTGGAATTCTAATTCGGGGGTTGTTGGACACGGCCTCCAATATTGTTAGGTCCAGTTTTGCTCTTTCTCAACCCCACATCGCGGCCTCCAGTATTAGTTGGGTTGGTTCTCCATCTTCTGCTTAGATCGTCGCTCAGCTCATTTCGGAGCAGGAACTGATAGTGTCCAACTCAAACAGTCTAGACACATCACCTGAGAGGACTGGAATCCCTGGCTATTCAAACCCCGTCCGAGAGAAGTCCGTGCTGATGAATATCCAGGGACCATCCAACCCAGCTATCCAGGGTTTTAAAGTTATGCACAGATACGTTGGAGTATGATTGGCAGTTACAGCATTCGTAGGGCTTTATTAGGTCGTTTTGTGGTGTTTTATAGAACAGAATTCATACATTTTTATTTTCACTCTTATGATCTATTTCACTATTGTTATAGGTTAGGGGCCACTTAAAAACCACGTGGCCGTTTTTTAAGCCATTTTTAAACCTCCCTCCTCCCTGTGTGGTCTTCTGTGGTCAGATCTTGGACCCCCCCCAAAAAAAATACCACGGGGCGCATAGCAACCCCCCCCCCCTACTTAAAAAAAATTACACCTTAATGCATTTTCGACAAATGCAGTACCACTTCATGTAAAATTTGTGTTATTGTGCCGTACCACAATTGGTGAATTGATAGTGTTCGACATGAGAATCCCAACAAAGTACTCCCATACTCCACTTTCGCTTTTAATAAACGCAGCTGTTGGATTCATCGTGCGAAATATTTTCACCAAGATTTTTGGCGATCTGCAACGACCGCTAGACTAAACTTCATCAGAGATTTGTAACTGAGACGGAAAGCAGAAAATTGTAACCTAATACGTTCATTATTACGTAGGACATCACTGCACTGAATTGTCCCACTTGAACACTCGACATTTTAACCGCAAACTACTTAAATGTATTTAGAACGCAGTCTTATGTTGTTGATGATTTCTATGACAAGCCGCGGTATCTTTCACCACCATGCGAGAAATTCAGTTTTGGTAAATTTCGGTTGACTAGGGCTGAGACATTAGTTAGAAGATAAAGGAACAATATAAAAACAATGTAAGGCTGATTGAGCTGCTAGGCGTAGAGACTCTTGTACGGTGAATCACTAATTCATTGGAGATAAGAACTTTCCCTTTAATGCAATAGCCACAAGGTTTACTTGGAAACCTTCCCCCGTTGTGGTTACTTGTGGCCGAAAGCCGACCTCCCCCGAACCCCCTGGCTGACCACGTGGTTTTTGAATGGCCCCTTAGGCTACGTTAGGTCGGTTGCATTGGCTTGAATCTCACCGAGCGGAGCGCGGCAGACAAGTTTTCTTCCCCGTACACCCCCCCCCCCCCCTCTTTCTGTCTTTGCACTGATAGACTTTTAAAAATTAAAGTGTTGGGCTTTTTATTAACGACGTCAAATCGGCGTTTTCTTTTTGCGTTTATGCGATACGATTGCTTTGTTCCACAACACTACACTGACGTATCAACAAACAATCACACAACGCCGTAAGCGTGGTGCAAAATAACGACAACTGAAGCGATGTTTAATATGCAGATTGCCTCAAGAATACGTACAAGAAACGATAACTCGTTAAACTTTCTAACAAAACTGCGACATGAAAAATCATCCCACCTTTCTACTGATTCCACTTTACCAAATTGCAAAATTTCCTTGCAAACCTAAAATAGGCGCCATCTTGAATGCGGGGTACTTTTATTTATTTGCCATCTTTGGTTTGGTGACTGTGGTCAAATAATGTTAAAAATTATTAAAATTACATGATTTATTAAAGTTTTAATAAAAAAATGTTTTTACCATCACTAAAACTGTCATAAATTGCATCTTTAATATATGCCGGAACCGGAACAACAGCGAAATACAACCAACTGCGGGCGCCTTCGATAACTACCAATGCAACCTCAACCGTCTGGATGCAGTTTGGTACCGTTAACACACAGCATGTCCATGAGCAAACTCCGCTCTACCTCCAGACTGAATGAGTTTGGCTTGGGGTTTTCGAAGGCCGCGCTGTATGGATGAACTTCCGGTGTTTTCAAAAATGGCGGCCGTGTAGCGTGTGGTGAACTCCCAATAAACTACAAGTACCAGTCAACTCCCCCCCTAGTTCAATCTGACTGGTGTAGTTGTGTTTTCAAGTTATTTCTAAGGAATTGGTAAGTACTATGTAATTAACTGGGTAAAGTTTTTGGAGGCCTTGGGCCTTAAGGTAAGTTTTCTTTTCCCCCTTCCCCTACTTTTTTTAGGCCATGTGGGGGAAGTAAACTCTCAGTCTTCACCACACATGCATGTTGATGGCATTAAAAAATAAAAAATACGTGTAGGACCTTACCCTTTTTTGTGGCATATACCACAACTCCCCAAATTTTGAAAAAAGAAAAAAAAAAAAACCTACCTGGATTACCATCATAAGGCACCTTAAGTTTATTTCAAAGTGCAGAAAGCCAATAATGTTAAAAAAAAAAAAAATTCGCAAAAAATACAAGAGGCACCGCGCAGGGAAGCATGAAACTGGGCAAAAGTCCGGCAAGCAATTAGGCTAAGGCGGGCCAAAATTATGAAATTCCGACATTTAACACGGCCAAAATGAACTAACTTACATGAAATCATGAAAATGTTGGGGTGAAATATGCTGTGAATACGCTCAGTTTTCACTGCATTTTTAACTTGAAGGTTTCTGTGGTTTATATACTGCCTTTTCAGAGTATTTTCCCAATTCACGGATATCAGAAAACTGCAAACGCCTATCATTATCCGATGACACAAACGTTATCACATGACTAATATGGTAATTTCGTAATGTACAACATCTGAATTAAGCTAGTATTCGTTTGTATTTTATAAGTAACATCATTAAAAACATACAGGAGATACATAAAAAAAGAGAATGGCACGTTTTCTGAAGTTATTCATGGCATTGTTATAAAATAAAAAATAAAAAAAAGAGTGATATTTTGCATTCGAACCCATAGAAACGGAATAACACGGGATTTCGAAGACGCAAGCACAATGGTTTGGCCCACTCGACCACGAGGACAGGTCAATGTGTGAAATTTAAAGGTAGAAAAGCTTGAGATTTTTTGCCGCACTCTTTTTCGGCGATTCACTGCGCCGCGTTCGTTTGTGTCTCTCCGCGCGCGTGCGGTGAGACACAAACGAACGCGGCACGGTGAGAAAAAGTGTGCAACCCCACGAGTGGGCTTCCCTTCGAGGCCCCGCTAGCGACAACAAAAGCCGTATAAATGTAGGGATTGTGGTAAGGTATTGATGGGGTTTAAACTGTGTTCCGCGCCTCCCACAAATAAAAAGGATGCCGTACAATGAGAGTGTAGGGTAAGTACTCTCAGAATTCAGAGCTTTTAGAAAATTGTGGTAAAGTGAACTTTAGTAGCATTTTTTGCTGTTGTTCATGTAGCTTAGCTGTGGTTAGTTGATCAGTCAGTTTCAAAGGTATGGCTGGAAACCGCTTTAGTTGCCATCCAGCCAACCTCTGCTTTCAAGCGTGTTAAACCTAACTATGCTAAATCAGTTGCGGATATTTTATGATTACAAACTATGATTTACATCAATAGTTTTTTGTTGTCCTTTTTTTTTATTTTGCAGTTCATCGTTTGCCATGCCTCAGCTTACCCAAGTGGTATTGAAGAGTTCCAAGCCGGCAACATTTCCATTTCAGGAGTTGCTACCACTGAGTCTGAGAGATTTTGTTTCCGGTAAAGGAGACAAGTTAACGAGTAAGTCTCGCTTTAAACAAAAAACTTCGCCAAATACGAATAAACAAATTGGCTCTGTGGATAAAACAGACAGCTACGTAAATTTAATTTTGGTGGTGGAAAAAAGTTGAACAGCTGAAGAATCAGCACTATCTTTACCATAAAATCGAAATAAAAAATATAAAAAAAACATGCTTAACCCTTTTAGGAAAGGCCCTGTGAAGTTTCGTGCTCATGTCAATTGTGGCATGTCAATGATGATCCTAGGAAATTCCGATGGATTTACCTAGCAAAATTGTTCCTTTCGCCTTCTGGCACCACGGCTTCGGCTGGGAGCGCTTCAAACTTCAAAGCTTATCCCTTAAGGATGAGTGCGCTTGAATATGCCCATGCTTCAAAAGATAGATGTGCCTGAATGTGTGCCGATGCTTCCAAAGGCATGTGCGCCCGAATGTGTCCGCTGTAACAACATCGTTTTAAACAAACAGTTCTAGTGAGTATATTCAAAACTTCCATCCAATTTCAGTGAAACTATAAACAGGATGTGAAGGGCAGTTGATTTATGTAAAAAAAAAAAAATAACGCAGGTTTCACTCCCTTACTTCAAGTGTGTGTGAAATCATGATTATTTTTTTCCACAAGTGAGTTAAGTGACTTAATTTTGTTTGGTTTTGCCAATCCTGGGAGAAACAAAATGAAGCCAGAATGCAGTCCTTAGAGGGTTAGAATGCATAAAATTGTGGAAGCAACCAATTTTGACCATCCTTTTTGTGTTTTTTGGTGACTTGAGTCATGACAAGCTCGCTAAGCTGCCTGAAGTAGCGGATCTGCTCGGTGAATAGAAAGGGGACCCGGCAAAGTCACTGATAGTTGTTACTGACCAGGATAGTGTGTGAGATGACGAAGCATCTGCAGCAGTTATAGCAAGAAAAAATGTACCGTATTACTTTGAATTCATATTAAGAATCACTTCAGTACAAATCATTCAAATTCAAAGGAAAATTTCCGTTTAATTATGAGTGATTTGTAGTGAATTGAGCTGCTTCTAAAGTGAGTTTTCTAAAACGTCCAGTGCCTTCAGATTATCCCTTTGCTAAAACTCTCTCATAACTTAAAAGCACTTATTGTTTACTTTTATTGCAGGTAACATTTGTCTTCAAGAAATGTCTGTGATGTTGGCATGTTTTAAGAAAAATGAGTTTAACGAGAGTCTTTGTAGCCCTGAAGTTAAAGCATTTGAGAAATGTGCGACTGAACACAAGGTGAGTGACTGTTGTTTTGCTGGGTTGATTAAAAAAAATGCATTGTTTTGAAACCATTTTAGATGAGCAAGGTGGCGTGCTACCGGGAAAAGTCAGGGAATTTTTTAATATATACTGAAAGTCAGGGAATTTGAACAATTTCTGGAAAGTCTCTTTCACCCATAAAGTATAGCTAATTCGGATTTAATTTTTTACTTCTGAAACTTTCACTTTATTTCAATTCAAAGTTCATGTCCTTTTTGTTTCATTTCTGATAAAGTGAAAACTCCTTAGGCCTAATTAATGTGATCAAAATATTAAAGGTTTTACTCACTCAACTTGGGTTTGCAGTTCGGCGAATTCGATCCTTTCCTCAGATCCTCTTCAGGCCTTTTAAAGTTATATACACTATTTACACATACTTCATGTAGATGTTTTTGGAGCACTACATCCCGTCCTTCTTCCTTGCGTGTTGTAGTTGGTGGTGGCCGTTCTGTACGTTTGAATTTAATTGTTTTATGGCCCCTGTTGGGATTGGGCCGGCTTGGGTTTGCTTCAGTGCTGGGGTGGGTTTTTGTTGTAGGTGGTGGTAAAGATCGAAAATTTGCCGACGTGCAAACCCAACCTTTAATATTTTGAACATTATGAAACCTCAACGTAAAATGGCCATTTTCAATCTAATTAATGTGAGCCTAAGTACGTTTCTAGTTTGTTCAGATGATGGCCTTTTCCTACTCTTTACCAATGCAAGTTAGCGCAGTACAATTTTTGATTTAGCAAAGCAATGCAATGTAGTTATTGCGATTTGAGTAAAATGTGAAAAAGCATTTTTTTTAGTTCTGAACTGCACCTTTCTCCGACCCAAAAAAATATAAAAAATCAGGGAAAAGTGTCAGTATTGGGCTGGAAAACCTGGAAAAATCAGGGAATTTCATCAAGAGCTTTTGAACACCACACAGATGAGTAAATAAAATATGTTCCGTCTCCAGTTATTTTGCAAACTGATCTTTTTTCTTGTATTATCGGTAATGTTTTTGCTTTAAAAAAAATGAATTTCTTTGAGCCTTAAGTCAACCGAAGCAATTTAATACTTTTCTGGCTGAACCGGCTCAATTTTGAACATTATCAGCCCTTTTTGAGTGAAGATATCTTGTAAAGGGCCGGGCAAACACAGGGATTTGAACTTGGAAACCTCCAATTGTCGTACGGGCCGAAAGATTTTCCAGAATTAGCCAGAATAAGTTCCCATAGTTGCTGAAGGAGCATGGTAGCCTCTTAAGGTATCCTGACCAGCAGTCCTGGCGGGGACTTTGCCAAGATCCCCTTTCCAGGGGGTTCGACCAGATCCACCAATCTAAAGCAACCAGGCTGAGCTCTCTCACCGCAGATTTACCTTCACCAGAAATCCAATTTGTCGTTAATCTTTCATCGACTTGTATGATCAAGTTGCCAACTATTGGTTATCGGCTGCTAAATGGGGAGTGGTGACCAACACCCTGTAATTAATTTTACGTAAGGCGACATTTAACCCTTTATGTTGTTATTTGTCATTTGTTAAAGAATATTTTCGTGTCTTTAATGCAATCATGTTATTGATCTAAATTTTTAGTTTTAAACTATAAAACTTAATGAAAAGGCATAATGACAAGAGTGAGATGAGTACGGTTTTGAGCTAATTGATATTAATTGATGTTGAATAGGAATAAATTTATCATGGTGCTAATTACCAACTAGAAGATTTATTTTCGTACTCAAAAGTGAGTGTGTTAATAGAAAATAGGTATCACCCAAAAAAATTGTTTACTCCACCTGGTCTTTTTTGGAGCAAAACTTTAAAAAAGACCAAGTGGAGTAGACCAAAAATTTTGGTAATGCGTATTTTCAATATTCAATTTCGTTCAGGTAAAGTAAACAGGACAGCATGACCTTGTCCGTTTTTAGAAGATAATAAAAAGTGCCAGCGTCAAAGTAAAATAAAACTGACCATGGTTGAAGTGAGCTTGAAATATTGAAGCGATGTAATTTTGGCAAAGTATCCAATCCAATCCAATCCAGCTACTACTATAAATATGGTGCTTCCTTAGCCTAGGCCATAACGCCAAAAACAATACCCCAGTTGCATTTCAAACCTTGTTACTTTCTTTGCGTGAAGCAGAATTCAAGCTGTTTTGACATACCGCTAGGCCTGCACTACGAAATATTGTGTTTACTAAAAAAAAATTATATTTCAACTGTTTCGCCATTATTAGTCCTTTTTTAATAAACATGAAATTTAGCCAGCTCTGCTTACATCGGTTAGTTTTCTCCGTATAACGTGAAGTGGTTAGCATGCACTTATACCTACCGCCAAATCTATATTACCCTTGCTACCGTGGAGAGGTAAGAAGCTGACATGTCAATTTTGTAATAAAAAGATAAATTTATACTTTTGATTTTTTTCCCAATTTGCTGAAATTGTATTTGGCTCCTGGCAGTTAAATCCTGTTTTGAAGAGTTAAATCTTTGTACTAGTTGCTATTATTCCATACAATCATTTTAATTGTCTTTTTTTTTCAAAGGCAAAACAATCGGCCAAGTTTTCATTGGCTAAAGAAGGAAGTATGCCAGTAGGGGAACATCGACTTACAGCTCGTCAGCTTAACCGCCTCCTAAAAGAACACAAACAACCCCGGTGACATCTAACTGTTATGACTAGAAACAATATTTTATATGATAAACAGACGTGCATGAAAGACTAGGATAAATATTGTAGGACAGCACATTGTATGAAAAAACGAGTTCCCAGTATGTGTGGAAGAACTGAGTTCTTTTATGCCTCTCGCATATTGTTGTGTAAATAAATTAGTAGATATTTGTTTTAATGATATGTGTAGGTTTTGTAGCAGTCTCTTGTGGAGTATACATTTCTTGAGTGCCACATCGTTATTACCGGGTCAGTGGCGGATCCAGAACGAAGCTGTGGGGAGAGCACTGTAAGCTCCCCCAGTGGGGTCCGGGGCAACCCCGGAAACTCCAGCATTTTTTGTCATTTTAATGCCATTTCTGGCCATTAAAAGGCAAGTGTTTTCGAACATTTGATGGGTTTTATTTTGCAGTTTTTGTGCCTTTCTACAACCCCCCCCCCCCCCCCCCACTCCTCCCACTAAATTATACAATCCATGACAAACCTCGAAATTTCGTAGTACGCCCTAAGGAAATATATTTCCTTTATTTACTTATGACATTCTACACCTTAACTCGTATTCAATCCGTTATCACGCAGACCTGTCTTTTTTGATGGGATTTCAGCTAGTTACAATATAAAATATAAACTACCTCTGCGTTCAAACTTGTCAATAACAGCATTTACATTCGCAGGAATGTCTCTGTGAACATTTAGTAGAGCGAGGCCAGCCCTGCGTTCAGTGGACATGGTAGAGCTAAAATAGGATTTTAAGCGATTTAATGCAGAAAAACTGCGTTCAGCTGTTGCAATTGTTCCTGGAATGGTACCAAATACAAACAGCAGTGTGTGTATGTTGCGGAAATATGTGACGTTGCACTGGTGTAGTGCTTCCATAATGCCACCAGGAAGGACTATCTTCCCATGTTTTTCAACCTTTACACTTTTTCCTCCAAGTTGCAAGTTCTCCTTTCAGAATGCTAAGTTTAAAGTTTTGTATCGTTCAATATTTTGTTTGACGGTGTAGTTACCTTGCAAATTAATTTGGTCATATGTCATACCTGTAAAAACCAGGCACCAAAGTACGAGTTTTTCACAATATTTCATGACATTTCACTTAACGAGCCGATGTGGCTTTCATTTATTTTTGTAAGGAAACCTCACAAAAAGCAAAAAAGAAAATAACCAAAAAAAATAAAACCCTTCGAATTGTTTTCTTTGAATTTACTTTTGTGGATTTTATTTCCGTGGATTTTTTCTGGGACTTTTTCGTGGATTTTTCTTTGAATTTTGTTTTTTACAGTTTACACAGTGAAACCGTGATAAATTTCTGGCTAATGTCATTTTGAACGCATCTGTTGCATGTGAAACTTTTTGTCGTCATTAAAGTATTTGCTTATAAAGAAACAACACTCGTTAGACTCACAGGCCGATTAAGTACGTTCCGTTAAATAGTATATTTTAGGTCGTGTTATTACTAACAGGTAATCGCAAAACCAAGAGGCCTGGAAGGGGGAATATGATAAAGTATCATCATATTACCGCCTATACACAAATTTTAACACACAAATTTTTGCTAAATTATTTTTAACTAAATTATTTTTCTAAGTTGTGGGTGGGGTGGGAGTTTTTTCTGTTACGTGATTTATGAACGCTCCGTAGTTTAAAAAAAATAAAAGTTAAAAAAACACTTATTGAAGCCCTTTCCCTTTATTTTTTTGTTGTTGCTTAGGGCCATTTAAAATTCCATGTGTATTTCAGCAATATCAATTTTTTTCCCCATCACGTATACTGCTGCTGCATGCAAAAAAAAAGTGCCATGTCGACGCATGACAGACACTTGATGTCGAGATTGGCTGGGGAGTGTTAGATATTGATGTTTTTTTTCTTTTCCTTTGATCCTTCTATCTGCCTTGCACAATTATTTGAATTAGTTGCTTCTTCGCTGCAAACTCGTTTTTGGAGTGGTGAGAAAAAGTTTGAACTTTGCTGTGTTTCATGAACTGACTGGTTAGCAAATACAGATGAAGTGAAATACTATACCTTCCTGCAACTGAAACCTTTATTCCCTTCCCTCCACCCGTTTGCTGAATTTAGGTGGACAATGAAGCGGGAAGATTTAATCATTTTTTGTTTAAACGCAGCTTTAAAGGAACACCCGGCCTACTTATAACTTTCCGCCTGCCTTATAACAGCAACGCACCGATTGCCTTCCGCGCATATACCTTCGGCAAGGTTAATTGAGATAGTAGTTACGTTCCTCGCAGCGAAGAACGCAGCTACTGACTCAGTTGGCATTGCGCCTTATGGACGAACCAGCATGAACGCATTAATTGTGTTGTCACAAACCGGAATGATTATGGTATTTTACCGTCACAATTTATAATTTTCTAGGCTACTGTCTTATAATTTTGTTTCGATGATCTATTGGAATAATTAATTTTAATTTTTACCGCATTAGATATTTGATCTCATGGTAATTATTAGCAAATTAGTACATGCACACGCATAGATGAAACGTCATCGTTATTGTAAGAGACGAAAGGATCATATACTGCGGGATGCAGTGAATATATTTAACAATTATTCAACAGAAAATTTCCTTGACGCCACATTTAAAAACTGATTTTTACCAAGGGATTGACTAACGGTAAGGAAATAGACCTTTGGGGCCATACTTGATGTGGAGGATCGAGAAAAATGGCACTGGGAGTAATGTCCTTTTAAAAGGTGACTCAGTTTTGGAAGTATGTAGAAAGGGGACAGGAAGTCTTCCCAAGTCTCGGGGGGGGGGGGGGGGGGGTGGCCACCTTGACCACACCCCCTGTAAATCCGCCACTATACCGGGTGTATGCAACCTGGAAAAGTCAGAAAATTAGCATGAAATTCTGGAAAACATACAGGTATTATTTAAACATCGTATTACCCCGTTAGCAAACTTCATTCATGCACGGATGTAGTGATGGAGCGTACAAAATAGGAAAAACATAAGTGTTTGGAAATTTATGTATCAGGAAGGCCTTCTGTTTTTTTTGTGTGTGTGTTGGAGTGCCAAACTTAGGTCTGTCTTCAAAATATCAAAATGGGTAATGTAAAGTAAATAGCTCTGGAAAAGCATTAAACTTCTTTGTAAAACCTGGAAAAGTCATGGAACTTTCTGTGATTCTTCGCGGTTATTTTTTGTAGTAATTTGTGTTAGTTTTACATCGGATTAGTGGGACCGTACCTTATTTGAGGTCAACAGAATCACAAATTGAACAGCATTGTGATAGTGCATTAAATTACATTTTCAATGAGATTGCAAAAGTCAAAAGAGGTATTATGTCATGAAAGATGTCACAAGCAATTTTGGAACGTTTAAGCAGCAAACATATGACTTTCTACTGTCCTTGGATGAAATGGAATTCTTTTACTAAAAACATCATTATCAGTACTATGAAACATTTGAATAATTTTAAAACTACAATCTTCCTCCCATCATCGCACAATTTGACTTCTGTATGGAATCCTTTTATTCACCTTAAGAATAGGCCAGGCGAGGGGCTTGCTTGATATTTGCGGGACGCTCCCACTTTCATGCGAGAAATTGAGAAATATGTATTGCACGCTTCACTTTTTTTTTTGCGGGTGGGTGGGGGGGAGGAACAGGTTTGGATGCGAAGTATGTCGTAGATTTTAGAATATGCGCAGAGGAAGTGTTTCCATGCAAACTAATACGACAGGTGGTTACTGCATCACATTTTTAAGACCAAAAGCAAGAAAATGGTGGATTCCGCCTGGCAAATTTCAACACTTCATTAAATTGTAGGAACACCAATTAGAACCCAAATGCGCCAACAATTCCCAAGTACGCTGCACAGACACAGCACTAAACCAAAAATGAGTGAAGATCACAAAGGTAGCCTACGTGAGATCGTTCATAAATGACTAACATATTTACTGCTACAACTTCAGTGGTGTAAGGTGGCCAGATGGTTAGCATGACCCGTCTATGTGTCAAGAGGTCCCGGGTTCGAGTCCAGCCTCAGCTACCCCCGGCAGTTTCGGGACAAGAAGGGCCCCGTGATGTCTCATGCCCATGTCGATTGTGGTATGTAAAAGAACCTAGGAATTTCCGATGGGATTTACCTAGCAAAATTGTCCTTCTCTCCTACTAGTGCCATGGCTACAGCTGGGAGCGCGTCAAAAGCTAAAGCTACAACTTCAGCAGTTTTTTCATGTTTGTATTTGAGTGCGGCGATTTGGGAGGGTGGTTATAGAGGAGATGAAAGAAGCGGGCATAGAAAGGTGGGGCTTGAGGTAGTTGAGGTGTCTCTTTCATAAACGTTGGGGGGGAGGCAGAATGAAGGGAGACATAATTCAGTAAGCATATATTCAAAAGTCTTTATTGTGGTTAGTGAACACCAGAAAACAAAAAAGCATACTACGTATTAAAGTTGATTTTCCTTCAAGTGACTGATGCACGGAAATAGCAAACCTATGGGTCAAATATTCCACTTTTGAAACATGGAAGTGCCTGGATTGAGTGAGCAAAGCGAGCAATTTCCATGTAAACTACTAAACTAAACCTTTTCAATGAGTTTCTCTCTTCTCTCGCAATCTTTCATTTATTCTCACCTTTGTAGGGGCTTACTTCTGGAGTAGTAGATGAGGAAACGTATGTGATGGACAAATAGTGGGCAGTAATTGTGAATAGTGTGCATTGAAAAAAAATCGCTATCGAATTTGTGATGCTCTTGGAATCAAAGAAATTGCATGAAGCATGGATCGACGCCAATGGAGTGAGCAGAGCGAACAATATGGTTAGTTATTATAAATTAAATTCATGTGTCTTTAGAGGAGCTATAAGTTGGTTTTTAAATAATGAGCCAATTATCACACACGGTTATTGATTGAAGTCCTCTCTCCTGCAAAAATAAAACTATTAATTTCTCAGTTTCTATTCAATATATTTTGTATTTTGACCTAACTTGGCCAGATAGTAGATATCAACTTTTCCCAATTTTATACCAACTTTTATGCAATTCTGTTCAAGAGTAAAATTAGGGAGCCACACGTAAATTTGAAAACTGTTCACTTGTTGTTGTTCTGGTGTGACACGGTTTCAGAAAAAACTTCTACACCTACCTAAAATCTGAAAAATGATCTCGGCCAGAAATTTCCCAGGGCTTCATCCTCACAGTGACCACTTTTTCGATTGGTCGAGTCATTCCGGAGTTACGGGACCCTGAACGGTCATTTTGATTGTTTTACATTGTTTTAACAATTGTAATTAGGGAACAATGCCACTCAGTAAACTCCAGATCCATTCTTCGTGCATTCTTCAGGGCAAAATGAAAGAATCCATGTTTCAGCTAAACGTTTATAGATTAAAACCAAACTAAGCTACGTTGTTTATTTCGAGGTCTCGAAATTGACAGCTAGAAACGATAGAATGGCGTATTTATTTCCTAGATGCAGGCTTTCAGAGCTGAGTTGAATTGTTTCGAAGTGGCCAGCAACAATTGGCTGCACGCATAAACCTTTGTAGCGCGACGCTACAGCCGTAAAAAGGTACACGGATTAGTAAAAAAAAACGTCAAGTGTGCCGTAAAAAAGGGGGTTATATGATTGAGTTTTCACTTGCTAAAATGTACGCGGATAAAAATTGATAATTTTTAATTGAAATAATCAAATGTACGATTGAGAAAATTGCATCTGTTTAAGTGCTGTTGTGCTTTTACGAATCTTATATTTAAAACGTAAAGCACAACACCACTTAAACAGATGCAATTTTCTCAATTGTACATTTGATTATTTCAATAAAAAAATCATCAATTTTTATCCGTGTTCATTTTAACAAGTGAAAATTCAATCATGTAACCCCCTTTTTTACAGCACACTTGACGTTTTTGTTGGTATTGGTTTTGGTGGTATTGGTTTTTATTTTCCTGTTCCCTTATGAACCTATTGTAATTATTTCCTAGCCTTCTATGTTGTTGCACAAATGGTGTTTTTTTTCCAGCCAATTTATATTTTTTTTAAAGTGCTTCACACACATTTTTTTGTTTCTGTTCAACTGTTCGTGGGGCAGTTCATGCAGAGAATTTTGCAGACACAATTTTTGAAGTGAAGATCTGGATGAGGTGGAAAACAGTATTGTTGAAGTGACAATTATAGGTTAGAAATTACTTGGACAAACACAATTTTACAGAACTTGTTTTAATTTGAAATGCATTAGGTCCAAGGTAAGGTAGGAACACATTGTGGGGTTTTGGATCTTTAAGCAGATTGTTTTGAAAAATTGACGGTGTTGTTTTCTGTGCATTGCTGAAGTGAAGAGGACACGCCTTGATTAAGATTCAAGTCTTTTACAACCTACTTTGTAAATGGGAAATTTTATTTTCAAAGCCTTGAACTCTCGTTTCTGAACAAGATGCAGATCTTACATGAATGGAACCTTTCTTAGTTTGTTGGCAGCAACAGCTAATAGACAGGTTACGGGTGGCTCGATAATTCGATAACATCGCGATAAAATTTTTTGTTGATTATCGTATTGCGCTTTTTTGATTTATCGAATTATCGTGCAAACCCCGATGCTTAAATTGTCATATCTCAGAAACCGTAATAGCTAGAAACAAGTGGTTTGCGGCGTTGCGTGTGGAATTAGAAGGGCTCTTCAACCAAGTGAGCAATACTGGTGGTAGCTGCTTTAGCTGATTGGAGAGTTAGTTCTATGCAAACAACGTTGAAGCATTAAGTAGCAGCAAAATGCTAAAATTGTTTCTACGTGATGAGGAGGGCGATGGCTAGAGCATTTTCAGGTCTACTGGCCAAATGGCAAGTGCCACACAATTCATAATCGTGAAGGTTGCGCTGTAAGTTTCAGCCAAGTTTTTCTTTTAATCAACGAAATTAAAATGGTCATTCCAGCCTCAAAATGTGTCTTATCGAGATGATATCGATTTTTGCGATAATTTAAAAGATTTATTGGGATGAAAAATTGTTAAATCGTGCCACCCCTAAGACAAGTAATATCAATTTACTACTAGACCAGTTTAAAAAAAAGTTTGCTAGTGAATTAGAGTAGACAGAGTCGTACAGCAGACGGCACAGAAACTCTCAGACCATTATGTAGGATTGTACACAGAATCAGATACTTGCCAAGCAGTGCAAGCAATTTGTGTCACAAGGGGCAGCCTCCTCCTTCCGTGTTCATTGTTGTTGCATTATTTACGTCTAGTAAAACCTGTACGCATGTGGTCAACAAACATCCGGATAACTACGGGCTCCACTAACAACGCAACATAACAAAATGAAAGACCAAGGGAAGTCTTTTTAGACGATTCTGCTATTTCGCTTGCTGAAACCGTATTCGTTTCGCCATTGTGGAAGTCTTTTTTTTTTTTTTTTCCCTCCCATACCACAAATCCTTCAAATTACTCTGAATTAGTCTGAGAGAAATTGAATAACAGAAATTTTAATTTTTTGAAAATGTAGGCCAGTACCTGACCCCTTTACCACCCCACTCATTCGCTCCCTCACCCCTTTATGAGTAACCAGTCGTGGTAATTGGAAATATTGTACCGAGAGTTTGAACTTGACGGATTTGACACTAAAGTATTCTGGATAACATTTTTATGTTATCCCTCCCTCCCTCTCTCTTTCTTCATTTTATTTTGTTGAAATGATTTAATGAAATGTAATAAAATGAAATAAATGATAAAAACGACGTAAAAAATTCTCCTACTGGAATTTACAAAATGCAAAACCAGCCAGACATAATAATTGCCCCTCTGTAAAACGGTCGATCGTTTAGTTATTATTCAATAAAAAATATCAATTACATTTTTTTTTTGCTGGGGAAGAAGGGGATTTATATTATTTGGGGGAACTCCTCAGACACTCAAGGGTGTGGGGATGATGGCACTAATGTAAATCAGAGGCGTGTCACAATTAAAAATATGGATCTAAAGAAAGACTTTCATTTCGTTCAGAGTATAAATGTAGCACACCAAATGAAAGTCATTCTTTAGATCAAGTTTTTACTTGTGACATGCCTCTGATTTAAAGGGGTGCCCCTGTAAATCAGAGGCGTGTCACAAGTAAATAATCGAATCTGAAGAAAGACTTTCATTCGAAGAAAGACTTTCAATACTCTGAACGTGGCATTAAACCATAGATATTATGCTTCACAACAAAATTTAAGCTACTGGATTGTTTTGTTTTGAAAAAAAAAAGCCATAGCCTGCATCTGAAAAATTGTTAATAAAATGCAAAAAAAAAAAAAAAAATAATAACACCTGCTTCAATTTTTTTTAGTAACACTCCTGATAACCACTTAATTAATTTTTAGCGCGTTAAATAAAAGCTATTATGCACTGGATATATGAAACAAGTCTGAATGGTGCAGTACATAATAAAAATATTCTGACAGTGACGTTTTGATACCATCATCGTCACTGTTGCCAAGCAGAGACAAAAAAAAAAACTTTCGTCCAAAGCTCTTATCTTTTTAAGCAACACAAACCACAACAGTCGAGCAAAACTAAAACTTGAGAAATTTAAGTAGAATATGAGAAAAGTACAGAGGCGCTGTTGGTATTAAACAACAAAAAAAAAAAAAAGCTAGTGTCCGTCAGAAAACACTAAACAGTATGCGAAAACATTGTCTTAAACCTTTTAGACGATAACAAAAGAAAAAAAAAATCATTCCGGTACCGGGAATCGAACCCGGGCCACCTGGGTGAGAGCCAGGTATCCTAACCACTAGACCATACCGGAGATGCTATTTCGTCGTTACACAATCGTGTTTTCCCCGTGTTTAGAAACGCTGAGAGCCGCGTTCTGCACGAATATTGCTCACCATAACGTTACATTAAAAAAAAAAAAATTTCCGTCAAAGCATTTTAGAGTGCAGCACAATGCACATCAGTAGCTTAGAACCTTAAATAAATATGAAGCAACGAGATGAACACAAGTCATCAAATATTCACATTTACAAAGCGTGCAGTTTCCGTTAAAATAAAACAATGCCTGACGGAAATAGCATAAAAAAACAAACAAAATATATATTCGGTAACAGGAAGTGAGCCTGGACCGTCACGGAAAGAGCCAAGTATGTTAACCGGTAGACCATACTTCCCGACTCAGTAAAATCGTGTTTGGCAGTGTGGTTCTGGTTTCTTAATATCAGAGCCAAAACAAAAATGAAAGCTTCGTACAAGCGCCGGAAAGCAAGTGTCAATCAAAGACAAACGTGAAGTTATAAGAAAATTCGTGTGCAGGCCGATTCAAAACAATCTGCCATAAAAACAGAAATCAAAATTTCTCGCACTATTGTGGGAAGCGAATATCTCTAACTGTCGTTGTGTGTAGGCGGCCTTTAGGTCACATACAAGAGGTTTAGCAACTAGTGAACTTATCTGGAGGATGTATGCAGAGTCCACCCCCTCCCCCCTCCCCATATGCTTGGAGCCGTGGGTTCGAGTCCCAGTCGGGTCAGGTTTTTTTTTCTTTTTTCTCGCAAACTTATTCTCACTAGGGCAGTTTTTCAATGCTCACTGACTGATTTGTTTTAAACCTGCTTGAAACCAAATAATTTTCTGTTTCACTTTAAAAATAAAAAATCCGAAAAAAATTGTCAGATGGATGAGACGTTCTTTTTTAAGTTAATGTTTGTCTTCTTAACTGGTTTTTTTTTTGCCGCCTTGCAGTCCAAATTAGGAAATCATCAAAGTGCCAACAATGGGGAAAAGTGAAAAAGCACTTATTTTTTCCCACAGCATCTAAAAAAATATCCATTGTTTTGAAATGCGGTATTGGCAGTGGTAAATTTTGAAATTAACCAGGTTTAGTTATTAAGATAAAGCTTAATTAGAAAACTAAATAAAGTTAATGGGCAAGTAATTAAATGCAAGAAGTAACGGGAAAAGTGTAAACACTAGGCTGAAATTGTTACCAAAGTCAGTCAGTTTTGCAGGTTAAAAAATATTATGCGGAGAAATTCATTTCCCCCCTCCCCCACCACCCCAACCCCCACCGTTAGGGTGGCTTCCACAGCAGTGGCAGAAGGTGATAGGAAGTGGGTAGGGGGGGGGGGGTGTAACATATGCCGCTTCTCTCCCTGAAAAAAATCCTAGCTACGGGCCTGCAATGATGAAAACACTGTTTGCTTGTACGCCTGCAGCCCCGTCAGCTCGTGAAAGACAAGAAGCCAAGGAACTAGGAGGAAATGCTTTTTGCATTAAAGAGAGCTTATTGATTAAACTAGGGATGGGTCGGTTTTATTTTTTTTTTTTTTTACTTCGGTTTCCGTTTCGGTTTTCATTCCCACAAAACCGCAGTTTCGGTTTCGGTATCGATTTTTCCACCCTCCACCCCAACCAGATATTTCTCATTTTTTAGTCTTCTGTACCACAGCCGTACCGGCTGAGAAGACTATTGCAACGACTTTGTCCGTCCGTCCGTCCGTCGCTTTTTTCAACTTCGCAACGATACCAGATATTGACGACCATTGTTTACAACAATTACGTTAAAACAATTAAACAACTAAATTAAATAATAACATTTGATCGTCGAATTAAAATCCTAAGGTAACACTCAATAAAAACAAATGGATTTTAGCTTCGTTTAAAATTGTCTCGTCGCATTGTTGCATGAACACATTTTTAACCGACAATTGTGATGGCTACTGCTTTTAGATTAGTATGATAGAGTTAGCTGTTGTAGTGCATGATAGAGGTGTGCGCCTCAACATTGGAAGTGGAGGAACTGTACAGAAGACCGGTGCGACTAGGCAGTCGCTGTAGCCACTTGTTTCTTGTAATAGTTGTATTACTAGCTTCTAACTCACTCCTGCTTTCGCTTTTAGCAGCGTCATAGACCAGGGATCTAGCTGTGACACCATTTTCCTTTACTTTTTTCTTTTTAATTTTTCTGCGAATTATACGCAGAAAATTATAATTATTAAAAAAATTTAAAACAACAAATCAATGTTTGATTTTTCGAACACCGTACGAAAAACCGACTCGAAATCCGAATCGGTTTCGGTTTTCAGTAAAAACAGAAAATTTGGTTTCGGTTTCGGTTACTGATCTATCCTTATAAACTACACTGGGTTGTAGTGATGCCGACAACATCAAAAAGTTGTAAACACTCACATCATGGGGGCCAGAAGCGGAGGAGTTTTCAGAAATTTTGAATGGTGAAAAAGCAATTTTGAGGTCCAAAACTTATTTTTTCCTCCAGTTTTGTCAGTGGTTTGTTTTGTGCCCCCTGCCCCTTGACGGGGTTACAAAAAAAAATTATGACCCTCCCCCCTTATCCTCGAGAGCGTCCAAAAAATCTATGTCCCCCCCCCCCCCCCTCCTCTCAAATGTGGCGGCCATTTGCCGGTATTGTTCATGCGTTTAATCAAACGGTACAGCACGGTACCCAGCTTGGCTCTTGTCTATCGAGGGTGAGGAACGGTACGGTTAGGATAGGTGAAATAGGTTCTTGTAATAAAACAAAAGTAATGAAATCTTCTTTTTTTTTATCATTTACATATAATCTTGGGGGGGGGGGCGTTCAAGTATTACGTCATCAAGAAATTGGCCATTTTCAACCCCCACTCTCCACTCGCCATCAATTGCTCAAACCCCCTCCAGTATTACGTCATTTATAACTCCCCCCCTCCCCCC
>JAHWFP010264756.1:36164-47574 GCA_023313725.1 Lithobius niger
CCCCCCCCTCCACCTCCCTTCTTGATGACGTAATATACTTGAATGGCCATTTGGTGTATTACAATGTAGGTGTGTTATAAACAAGAAAGAATACTGTTGGATGTGACCGCCATCGTAATTTGATAGTTTCCATTCCCCTCTCCATTCCCCTTTGAGGTACAGACTTTTATTTTGTAAATTTAGACAATAGGGAATTCTGGCAGCACAATTGCCCAAATTCTTCTCATTCTGAAACAGTAATGTAAATAATTTTCACCTTGAATCCATTTGCTTTGTTACGAAACTTGTTAGTTTGTTTAACGAATCGCCATTATCTCGCAGAGGAACGTCTTGTTTGTTCTACACGTCGAAAGCTTCGAAAAACAACAGATGGAAAGAAAAAAAAAGAAAAAAATAACCAGGAAATTTCGACGGAAGAAGGAAGAACTAAGAATAACTTCCGCTTCTCAACACAAAGATTCCACTATTTCACTCTGTTGCAACTTACAACATTTGGGTGAGTTTTCTATTTTTGTCACCCTTTTCGTTTCTGAAAACACTGGGTGTGTTCCTTAAATTCCCGACAAACGACAGTCTGGAAAATTGCAGACAACACTTGAACAGCCTGTAAGCAGGAGGAGGAGGGTGCGGATCGCAGAACATTTTTTTTTTTAATAAACTTCTTTGAGCCTTAAGTCAGCCGAAGTAACTTAATGCTTGTATGGCTGAACCGGCTCAATTTTGAACATCTTACCAGACTTTTAGAGAAGAAGAAATATCTGGTCCCCGGAAGGTGTCAACCCGGGGATTCGATCCGAGAAACCTCCGATCATCGTTGGGGCCGAAAGAATAGTTCCCATAGCCGCTGAAGGAGCATGGTAGCCTCTCACGCTACCCTGGCCGGCTGTCCTGGTGGGGACTTTGCTAAGATCTCCTTTCCAGGGGTTCAACCAGATCCGCAAACCTCCAGCAACCAGGCTGAGCTATCTCACAACTCAGCCACGATGACCCCCAACCCTCTCCAATTTCAGTAGGTTCCTAATTTAAGGGCAAAACTTTCCCCAATTTCCCGAATTTAAGGACAAAATGGGCCTAAGGTCTCGAATTTGACGGCAAAATTTCTTCTGAAGGTCATGAATTTGCGGACAAAATTATCCATGAGGTCCCAACTTTGAGAACAAAAGTTTCCAGGTCTCAAATTTGAGGATAAAAGTATGCATTGGACGAAAGTATCCATTAGGTCCCAAATTTGAGGTCAAAGGCATCCATTTGGTCCCAAAATTGAGGACAAAAGTATCCAGGTCCCAAATTTGAGGTCGAAAGTATCCATTTGTTCCCAAATTTGAGGACTAAAGTATCTATATCACAAATTTCAGGATAAAAATGTCCATTAGGTCCCAAATTTGAGGACATATGACTCATTATATCCCAAACTTGAGGGCAAAAGTATCCCTAAGGTGTCTGAATCAAGGAAGGAAGAAAAAATTAAACGAGCATGTTTTTGTTTTTATGTGTGTAAGTATTTTCTTGAAGAACATCTTTAGTAGTTTTGGACAAAATTAGGAAAAGGTTTCACCTTTTTTTCCCTGCTAGCGTACGTTATCGATACTCAACAAATGTCCGAAAGTAGTCATCTTACTGATTCGCTCCATCCTGAATGGCTAACTACGGAACTGCAACAAAAGAAGGTGGTGAATTCTTCAAAGCTGTAGTAATTAGTTGACGGGTGCTGTCTACACCAGTAGGGTACGTATGTACCTGAAATTCTACTTGTGAGGTTTTATTCAATGACATAGCTTAGGTTACTCCGTACTTCCCGTAGCACAGTGAGAGTTTTTGTAGGTTGTTTATCATGGAGAGAGCTAACCTCTTGGCACTGGGCCTTGGTTCGTCAGTCATGGGATTCCCAAATGTTTTATCTCATCGTCGACGTTCTGGCGCCAAGGGCTTCGACAAAGGAAAAAAATGTACGAGAGTTGTAAATGTTTAAATCTTCCAACGGATTTACGGATTTGCTGGGATTTAAAGATTTACAAGAGATTTAAGTTAGATTTAATGATTTACCAAGATTTACACGGATTTACAGAAGATTTACAGATTCACAGATTTACATGAAGATTTGCAGATTTGCTGGGATTTAAATGTTTACAAAAGATTTATGTAAGATTTAAATGATTTGCGGCAGATTTACGTGATTTACAAGACTTGTACAAGATTTACAAGATTTGAATGATTTACACAAGATTTACAGATTTACAAGATTTGCGACGGATTTGTAAATCTATATCTTGGGTGTACGAGATTTCTGGTTTTGTCGAAACCCTCGCCTGGCACCTGATCAACCGAACCTGTTAGGCCTGATTGCGGCTGATGTCCTTGCGCCCTCATATTTGTTAATTATTGTTGGTCTACCCCATAGAGTTAGATAGATTATATTGTTACACCCCAACCCACCCCAAACCCCAAACCCCGCTAGCTAATGGTTGTATGCCGCACTGTGTTTTATTTTATTTTATTTTATTTTATTTTATTTTATTTTATTTTATAATGTATTGTTTGTATTTATTTTTGTTGTATTTTATGTATTTTGTTGGTGGACCAGTTGTGGTCAAAGCTCCCTTAATAAATCTACCAATCCCTTACCAAACCCCTTATGCACGGGATCTTCGGGTGATCAGTGGATTATTTGCAGCTTCTTTCATTATATTAGAATTAGTTATGCCAAGCGAACGAGGTCAATATTCGACTGAAATTGTATTTTTTTTCTGTGTGCGTCTATCTGTGTGGCTGTGTGGTTTCTTTTCTTCTGTGAGGACACAACAACATTCGTAAGTAACCTAGAAATAAAAAAAAAATTGATTCATTTACGAAAATTGCTCTAAATAATTAGTTGCTATAGAAGTCTCAAGATTAATAAAAATGTATCTGTTGTTTTCTTGACCATTTTTATTCTGGATATGCTGCAAAAGCTACAAAATACAATAATTATCATTCAAGAACGAAGAAAGCGTTGATACTAGAAATATTTTCCAAAATCAAAATATTTTGAATATTAATTAGGCAAGTGTGCGATTATGTCACCATATGTGAACATTATTTTAATACTGTTATTTTATTTTTTACGCAATAAATGAGGAACCAGCAAACATTATTAAGGAAAACTACATACAGATACAACATGTGCCTCAGGTTTTGCATGACTTTGGCAAAAAAAAAACGTAGTTCTTATGCAATTCCTAAATTATTTAATAATCTCCCTGACGATTTAAAGAATCAGTTTAGATTTCGGAAAATAAAGAAATTTACTAAAACATGGTTATCAATTAATTTATAGATTTGTGGGTTTGTAGGTGAATTTGTTTATTTTGTTTCTGTTAATTATGTGTGGTATACTAGAATTTTGTCTGGTTGTACTATTTTTTCCCCTTTTTTGTACTTTTGTTTGATTTGTTGTAATTAAATATTGAGTTAAATTGTGTACGTTAAATGTTACAACGCTAAATCTCAAGTACAATTTTCGGACCACCGGTAAGGGAAATAGCATTGGTCGTTGTTCCCAATATGGCCGCCTAACAACCATGATTTGGACCACGTGACCAATTGTGTATGTAGGTGACTCTTGCAGGTGCGTACTAATTCCCAGCAATCAAACTGAGGGTACATAAAAGTGCATTCGTGCATCGAACTAACTCCTTTAAAACTAGGGATGAATTGAAAGCAGTGTCAATTTGTTTTTCTACCTGATAAGTTCGTTCGAATATAGCAGTAAGATTTCACGTGGACTAAACACTACAGATTTATTATGGTTCCAAAACCTTACAGGAGATGCTTGTTTATGCATCACAGGCACAAATTGTGCTCCTATCCTAGCGATCTCGCGTCAATTAAACCGCATCATAAACATGAAACGAACTCGTTTTTGTTTACAAACAGATTATGACTCAATGGTATTTTTACGTATAGAGCAGTGACACGACGTAGTATTATTGTATATAACTCTATGCTGGAGCCTTAATGGGTTAGCTGCAAGGGGCACTGCAGAGAGAAACAGAAGGGCGTCATACTGAAGCCGATACTGTGGAGAGTGATTTTTAGACCTAAAACGCGCGATTTTGTTGTTGGAGAAAACAACGTTATTTTAAGACTAAGAAATCCGCTCTTCCGTTGTTTTTCCCTCCATTTTTATGTAGTGCACCTTGTAGTTATGCCCTCCAAAACCCATACTGGTGCCAATATGGCGGCAAATGTCACTGCTCTATTGGTGAGTACATACTCGGCCCTATTTACTAATAAAAATGTTTTGGACCTTACACGGTAAATACATTTTCAGTGAATTTGCCATACACTTTAATGGAACGCAAACAGATTTAAAATAACAATTTTAAAATAAGGAATTCCGTCATTCGATTCCATTCCTCTTCTTAAAACAACCCATCGGATTTATTTCCCTGCCGCTTCTCCTTGTGTCTCCCGTCTACCTAAAGAGAAGTTGTTAATGTAAGGTTACCTAGGTGACGAGAGATGAAGACGAACGTGCTTAACTATTCTTTGTGGCTCAGTTGTGAGTGGTTCGGCTTAATATAGTTGCTCTTAACAGACAGTGAAGTAACATTTCTCAAGACGCCTACGGCCGCTGTGAATCAAGGAGGATGTTTCCATGGTAACCATTGGCGCTACGCCCAGAGACTGTTTGACGTCGAGAGAAGTCTGTGCCCTTTTCGAAGGCACCGCCAAATTTTGGAACAAAGAAAACGTTGGTTGTAGAATCAACGGAAACACGGAATTACTCGGTAGCCAAAATCGTTTGAATAAAACCAAATTTTTAAAATTGGTAGTGACGTAGGGTTTAGTTGCGTTAGTTTCACCTGTCCATTTAAAAATAAATAAATAAACAAAATGATGTTCGTTTTTGTTTTCCGATTCGTGCTACTTCGGCGCACCATGCAGTCTAGATGAGCTTGTTTTAATGGTTTATATATTTACTATCATCGTACCGGCTTCGCCCGGGGATTTGTTTCACCCGTGGTTGTTTCCCAGTATTTGTTCGGTGCTGCCTGATCGTTCACTGCAACAGTCGATTTTTGTTTGTGTAACACTCTCCCTTTCCGCTTATCCTCTCTCTCCCCTCTCCCCTCTTACTTTTATCCCGTCCTCTCCCTCTCCTCTTGGTTTCCTTCCCTTTCTCCTCTTTGCTATACGTAGTTGAACACGTACCCGTCTCCCGTGCTTGTTTGTTTGGTCTCTTCTAGGTTCAGTTAATGCGTAATCGTATGCTTAATGGTAACAGCTCACTTTGTCCCCCCCCCACTCTCAGTCTTACGCTGTGGCTTAAGCGATGCGTACCGTGTGAAAAAGAAGTGTGCATGACGTCATGTAATACTTGCCCTTGAGATTACCACACGGTGTTTAGTTGGAAGGATAATTGTTAGAGCAAATTGTTAGTCGAGGCAACAATGTGCCAATTTCAACTTCTTTTCAGGCCAACAACGTCCCAGTTTCAACTTCATGTCAAAGAATTGACACACTCGCACGTTGTTCCCCTTCCGGGGGTCGTTGCGGTTGCTTCATTTCTGCTATGATACTTTGGTTTATAATGTAAGATTTGAATTACGGTTTGCTGAAAAGATACACCATGGTATGGTGTCGCCTTACATTATATGTTCGTTAAACCTAACCTTAAACATCAAAGTAGTTTTTTTTTTTTTTTTTTTAATTCGTGATACTTTGACATACGAACGAAACAACCTACACACAAACCTATATGGAAACAAACCCTTTAATCTCCAGTCTACGTCTTGCAGCTGGCGTTTGCTGATTGATATTGTTGCGTATGTTTAAAACAATGCAGAACAATCAATCTGGTCATTTAGATATCCTTAACCCCAGAACCACTTGACCAATTAGAAAAGGTCTTATGGAAAGGGCACATCTATAGAGCAATGCCTGTAAAATGAGCTAAGAACCAGCTTTATATGACAAATAGTTTGATCTGTAGAGGGCGTAGTAGAAACGTGCCGTGCCGACAAAAGAACAAGCCCAAAATAAAAATCACGTTTCCAGCTCAAGTCCAGACCTCCGATGTGACAAATTGGAAATTAATAAAACTTCGGACACATGTTCACCAAGTCCAACAAAGCTTATACATTAAATTTGATTAGAAATTATTGAAAGACAGCAGAGAAATGAAGCCTCGCAATTTCGGCTTTAATATGGGAGGTTGAGGTCACGCCTTACAGTAAAGGCTGTAATACGCGCTCCAATGTTTTTTTCTAAACCGTTTATTGTTCAGTTAATCTACACAATAAAAGCGGTAAAATGGAACTAGAAGAGGAGGAAGTGACGTAAAAAACAGTGAAAAAGGGCGAGCGGGTTCATTCTTTTGCACGGTAGCAAAGAAAAAGGGCGAGCGTTCAGCAGAGTGAAGGATATCGTCGATAACGTAGTATCAATCAGCAACAAACGAAATATTACGTCATATTATTTTATTCTTGGAATATTTCATCCAGTCAGTATAGCGTGATTGGTTAGGGCGTCAGCCTGCTAAGCCATAGGTTGAGAGTTCAAATCACGTCCAAGCTGCGAAAATGGGTTATTACGTTTAAGATAGTTACGCCTAGTACACGGCAGGCGTAATGATATATATCTCTTTTCGTATGTGGACTGTGGAGACTGAAATTAGGTTTATAAGCAATTTTTATTTTGCTCGAAATTTGTTGAAATGCGTTAATTCAGACAGGGCTATCTTGGGATACAAGGACTGAATAAAACCTGATGCTCTGTTGCACCCTATTGCGTTAAAAATCATTTCCCAGTGAAATTATCGACCCTGCCTGGTGAAATTCGGGCAAGGAATCTGATCTCAAATAACAAAACGGCTTTTCTATGGTCTTCTACAAGATGCACAGTGCATAAAGATTCAAATTAAAGGTACATCTGGCCTGCCTTATAACAGCCACGCGCAGATCTCCATACACGCATGTTACTACATTTCACGAGACTCGGCGTAGGAATACAAGGCCAACTGAGATAGTATACGAAACAGCATCAATTTAGATTGTGTCGTCACAAACCGGAATGATTTTCGTATTTTAACATCACAGTTTATAATTTTTTAGGCTAGTATCTTATAATTTTTTTTTCGGCGATTTATGCGCATAAATAATTTTAATTTTTATCGCATTAGTCTTTTAGATTTTTGATCTCATGGTAATTATTAGCAAACGATTAAAAATTAGTACAGGGACACACAGAGATAAAACATCATGGTGTTTCTGAGAGCTTAACGAAGCCTTTGTTGCAAAAATGGGGAATGTTGCTCAACCATGAAATTGTATACTATGACAGAACATGATGGTAATCAGATCCATGGTTTCAACAAGCCAGAACAAACAAGGCCATTCCATACGTTTACATGACGATTCAGACTTTTTAAACACTGTTAAATAGAACAATTTAAAGCAAATTTGTGTACAGCATTTTAGGCCGCTAAAAAAATTAATTAAATGGTTCTCAGAATTAGAAGTCTTACCACTGAGCTGCTACAAAGTGATGGATTCTTGCCACCTAACTGACGACCTCTGAATCCACTTGCAACCCACGGCTTCTCCTCCCTGTAATCAACCTTCCTAGAAAAAAGTAGGGAGGGGGGGGGGGTTGCAGTCCGCTCAGTGGTTGAAGACAGACTCTAACTGGCCATAGTGGCATGGCACAGGCGCCCTTTGACTCTCACACTTCTGGCGCCCCTAAGGTTCTTTTTACTCCGACGGAGAAAAAAAAACGTTTGCCCTTGTTTCGGAAAGTTGCTGATCATTTCTTTCAGAAACAAATCTACCCTTTTTTTTTTATCCGTCCCCAATCCCACCCAACTCCACTCAACGAAAAAAGTTAATCAAAACTATAAAAATTAACCAGAAAAAAACTTTCCTTGAAATATAAAATATGTTTCAAAGAATGCGCTTCGATACCGGAAATGAGTACGGAATATTAAACAAGCAAATGGTTCTGCGACCTGCCCTGGGATGCTCGGGGAATTTCGAGATACAATTCCTCCCAACGCCATTTTCTCGAGCCTTTGCATAAAGTTCGGCCCCAAAGGTCTATTTACTTACCGTTAGTCAATCCCTTGCTAAAAATCCGTTTTAAAATGTGGCGTCTAGGAGATTTTCTGTTGAATATTGGGAACGATATTTATTAGTATCCTGCGATTAAATGATCCTTTGTGCGCTTACAATAACCTCGATGTTTCATCTGTGTGTCCTGCATGTACTAATTTTTAATCATTTGCTAATAATTACCATGAGATCAAAAATGTAAAGAACTAACGCGGTAAAAATTAAAAGTATGTATGCCAATAGATCGCCGAAGAAAAATTATAAGATACTAGCCTAAAAAATTATCAAGTGAGATGTCAAAATACGAAAATCATTCCCCGTTTGCGCCGATACAGTTTTTGCATTCATGTTTTAGTTGGACTTGTATTACTACGAAGAGTCTCGCGAAACGGCGCGATGGTAGCATGCGCTTGTGGGGATCAGCGCGTGGCTGTTATAAGGCGGGTGGAGTGTACCTTTAAAGCTTTTCCCTACACCACTTAGCACAAATTATAGGAGTGTCATCACTGAATCATAAAGAGGTTCTTAGTAAAACAAGTAAAACACATGGCGCTTCTACCCTTCCTCAAAATAGCACAAGTGCCCCTTCCTGGCCAGTCCGACTCTAATTATATCAAAGGATAATTGAAAACCTCACCAGTGCTACTATCGGTAACAATAGTCACGTTTTTCATTTAATGTCTGAAGTAATAATAGTCGGTGGGAGTAGTTTGGCGGCTGTTCGTGGGCGGAGGGGGGGGGGTGTAATACTTTCTAAGGGGAACAATTTCTGGTCAGTACTTCGGTTAGGCTTGGTACACTACGTAGAAAACGTGGCAGCAGCCATTTCATCTGATATCGCTAGATTTATTGGCTGAAACTTGGCGGGTTCTTTCACCCAAGTTGGTTTTGCTGTGATTATGATTATGTGCAAATATGACGGATTGCATAGCTATAGGATTGTACAGTTCTAAGCCCAACATAGTTTAAGAAAGTAGTCAGAGAAAGAAATTAAAGAGGGTAACGCGTGGTTTTCAGGTTAATAGGGTTAACCTTGGCGGCCTTTCCCTGGTTGAATGATATCACTACTTTCAAAGGGCAACCCTTTTTGAACACATGGTGGCTTCTCTTATACCAGTTTTGGTTTTGGGCGGATTTTGGTAGTGTAAGCATACTTTAGCCTATGGGCAACCAGGAGAAAATAAAGCATACGCTGCTAAGCTTTTTTTTATGGTATTCCTGGTATAACTTAAAAAACAACAACTCGAGACTTGTTGAATGATCGCGTTGATTATGGTCCAGTTGGAAATAAACGTTGTTTCCTGTTTCTGCTGCGAAGGGCTGCCATCGTACAAAAATAAATACTCCTATAACTCATGGTAGCACCTCTTTCTTCCAAGAATTGTATTTTAGAGTTTTTCATTTAAGACCGTGATTCACAAGGATGGAGTTCCGTCCCACATTTTAAACTCATCGATTTTGCAACATCCGACATCGTTTACTTCCGTTTTCGTCCGAAGGTTGCCGACATTATAAAGACCCAATGTCAAATGCAGAAGTGAAAGCCAAGAATCTGTAAAAGGAAAGTTAGGGGAAGAGGGGGGGGGGGGACCGGCGGGAAAGGCAGCCAGTCCAAAATCCAGGGTTAACTCGTGTTTTTAAATATTTAGTTTAAAGTAGGAAGACCGTCACCAGCCATAATCAATTTTTTTTTAGGGTGCACGAACACAATCTTGTTTATGTGATCCCACGACGATGGGAGGGGCAATCCATGATCTTTCGTAGAGTTCAAAGGGTTTTGTAGCGAGCGTTAGCCACTCCTGGTCAATATATCAATTCGGTTTATTGTGAAACGGAGGCAATAAATTAATTAACCGAGGCTGCATTGTTACTCGGACATGGATAACAATTATTTGGTAACGGATGACGTGTTCCCAACGTTCACAAAAATAGCATTAAAGTGTGCGCGGCCTATCTTGAGTTTGCTGCAGAACGAAGACAGAGAGTGCCTTGTTGATATCCAAAATGGTTACAAAAACAATGGCGGCCGTCGATTAAAGCCGCTCCTTCCAGGAAGACGTAGTCGCTCATAAAATACTTCCAGAACTCAAGATACGCCGCGCACACAATACAAATGTTTACAGTCTTTTGAGTTAAAACCTCCCCTCTTTTGAGTTAAAATGTCAAGTCAAAAATGGCACATATTGGAGTTAAACGTGAACTGAATGCCAAATTTTAAGCACATCGTCGCATAAATTATTTTATCTCAGTAAGAATAAAAATAGATGAGTTTAGCAGCGAGGGTTAAATCTAAATGTGAGAGTTAAATCTAAATCTACTCTCCTGCAGGCACGAGCATCATGTCCTCCAAAAATTGTTGTTGTTGTTGTTGTTGTACGAACAAGATATTCTCATCTATACATAACTGCTATAGGAGGGGCCAATGACCTTGTCTACTTAATAAGTTTTATACTCGCATTTTTAAATATTTTATTTGAGTTGATCCATTTGTGTACAGATTTCCGTAATATATTTAAAATGGATGAGCATTTATGTGGCTCTCTTATCGGTTAGTTGGATACACGAACACACAGCTGGGTAGGATGAACGTTAGTAAGCGTATATGCACCCTAAGACAAGACGCTGAAATGTGTTGAAGTCTCTCAAGGCTTATTTACAGAATACAATTCGAGGCTAGGTAAACATGAAAAACATGGAATGAAAAACATTGATTTTATGAATGGTAGCAAGTGAATTGAAAAAAAAAAATTCAACAGATGCCTTGAATCGAACAAGCATTGTAACCTTGTTAGCACTATAAACCAGAAGATTTACTGAGTTATGAGCATGTGGATGCATCTTTGGACTACAAAAATTCCCCGAATTGGGCGCTGTTCCTGTCATACGGTAGGGCAGACTCTGAATAATATTCAATACTCTTTGTTTCCAACAGCTGTTTACATGAGCTTATGTTAATGCGTAGGGCCGTAATTTTTTTTTTTGGGGGGCGGAGGGTTCTGAGGAGCGCCCCTCCCCCCCAAAAAAACAACACATAGTTCGTGCACCCTACGACTGCACAGTAGAGTCAGCATAATGAAAAAGACGGAAAGACAGAATAAAGATGGGCTAATGTTAAAAAAAAAAAGATCCCTAGGACCCCACAAGTGTAGTTGCCACCCTGTAATGCGTGGTCATTTTGCAAAGTGTTTCACGTATTTCACAAGTCATTCCATTAAGTTAAATTTAAAAGATCTCTTTATGAGAGCCCTCCTCTAAGCTTCTTTAAATGATTCTCCTTTAATAGACCTTGTTTTTCTTTAAGTTTACGATTTACGTTAAAT
>JAHWFP010264756.1:52574-71258 GCA_023313725.1 Lithobius niger
TATTCCGGCAGTGAGTTTCCGGCAGTTCTGATTGACGGGGCTCGCTCTACTGCATACTGCCGGACGTTCCAGTAGTTTTCTCCCGTCTGCATACAGGGGATATGTTTTTCTAGGGGATAGTTACACCGGGGATGTTGATTGGGATATTTTTTCCGGGGATACTTTTCTCTAGACTCTTACATCGCCTTCCATTCATTTATTGCCGGGTCAAATTACATCGGGAAAAAATTAACTCCGGGGCGCTCCGGGGCTCACAAATAAAGGAAACACTGTGTCTCGTCTGTTGTGACTAACGGTACACGACAAGGAACGCGTAAGCAAACCTTTAAACTTTTAAGAATTGAGAGTTGGCCAAATCTTGTGTGAGTCGCAGGTGGCCCAACAACCTTGACGGGTCTGAACGCTGAGCCATACCTAAATAGCGTCACCTGCAAACGTCCATGCTGGCTTGCTTGCAAACAATGACGTTACTCAAATCAGGTTACGGGGCCCTAATTTTAGGAGACTGCGGCCTGGCAAGCTGGATAAGTGCATTAACCAAATCTAAAGGAGGCTCCAAGCTGATCGCTGGGTTTTGGTCAGTTTAGAACGAGTTGTAGAGACGAAGAGACGAACGACTTAGCGTGAGACGCTGCCACCCTCACCCGCCCACATCATGGCCACCCAAGCGTAAGTCCGGCTGTTAAATTACCGAAATAGTAGGTCTTAAGTTAAAACATCTGTGGGGTGGAGCGCTATTTTTGTGTAAGTTTTTTAGGAGATTAGGTAAAAAAAAAAAAACCCACAATGGTGCACCTGTCGTGTAGATTTAATTAATTATTTATTGCATTGTTTATTTTGTTTCTTTATCTTTCAATTTTGTTTTGCGTCACTTTTCTTTTTTTTTTCTTTTAATTCATCTTTATCGCGAGACAGATGCGGTTGGTTTCACGTCTGTATTTTCGGTTTCGGTTTATATATAAAAAATATTTTGTGTTGTTCTTGTTTTTTTTTTAACGTCGAATTTTTTCTACTTTTGGGAAATTTGTTTCGTTTTGTAGGTCTACTGGTTTTTTTTTCCTTCATCAGCCAATCATTCAAACTGATTTATGTGCTATTTTTCTTCTTAAATATATTTTATTACTTTGTTTTTTTTTTTCAAGTAAGAAACGACGTAAAAATTACTACCTTCATTTCCACCTCTTTCAGGCTTTTAGGGTTTTGGATTGTTAAGGCTACAGTGTTGAGTATATACACTTGTAAATTGGTACACTTGTAACTTTTTACTAGCCGTATCGTTAGCTTCGGTCACTTTATCGGCGTCGATCCATGCTTCAAACAGCTTCTTCGTTCCCCGGAATACCATAGAATCGATGATAAGATTTGGCCACTAAAAATTAATTAAGTGGTTCTGAGGAGCGCACGCATGGGTTTTTCTTAGCGCATGAAACGTTTTTTTTAATGACATTGTCTAAAATAAAAAAAAATACCAATCATGCCTTAGCACTTTCACCAAACATTACCTGGAGCCGATGACCACATGAGCTCTTTGCTCCATTCACATGATCTACCCTAAAAACGAATCTACGGGTCGTTCAGAGGCACGTGACAACTAAAAACTTTGATCTAAAGAATGACTTGTGTTAAATGTGCAACTTTTGTACGCTGATCGTGGCTTAAAACGTAGATATTGTACTCGACAAGAAAATGTATGCTGTTGATTTCATTTTGGTTTTGAAAAAAAAAAAAGCCGTCGCCCGCATCTGAATAATCACGAATAAAACGTCGAAAAAAAACCCACCATCTCGCATCAATTTTTTTATACCACTCCCGAGAACCACTTAATTAATTTTTAGCGGCCTTATTTGAACGCATCCTGATTGCGCAAGCTGTAGTTGCTCACAGTTCGTTCATCACATTCCTTGGCCCGTCTCTATTTCCTCTGCATTAAAACCTACGATTGATTTGTTTGTTTGTTTGTCAGTGCGCTTTCTCCTCCAGAAGTATGGCTCCTACGAATATGAACGATTGAGAGCCCCAAAAACGCGTTTAAAAAGTTTATTAAGCGCGGAAATCGCCCACTTTGCTCGCTCAATTTCGCGCACCTTGCTACAGAAACGTGAATGTTTGGCAACCCTTTGAAGAAAGAAATCCAATTTTGTGATTTATATGTCGTTTGCTGACTGTAGGTGTGATGCAAAATATGTTGTCGTTTTTTTTTTTTGCAACCGATTTATTCGGCAGTAACTTTGGCTGATCGAACTTTGATATCATGAAACATTTTCAGAGCAGTTTTACGCGTATTTGAGGTTCAAAAATGTATGGGTCCCCCCTCATCGAATAGGTCCAACACATTCATGACCCACCATTTCCTCCCCCCCCCCCCCCCCCCCCCCGAGAAATAATGATCGGTTAATTACCCAAGTTTTGCGAATTTTAAAATATTGTAGTAACGATCTAATTTTCTCCTACTAAGCCAAGGAAAACTCACTTAAGACACTGGTTCCGACTAGGTACATTTTGTTTAAACCAACAGTATGTCGGATATCATCGAAAAACGACTAGGCTACGCACTTCATTCACTGAACGGGAAGATATATAACTGGTAGGCGGCCTCCTCATGGAGTTTCTGGCACAAGACAAAAACACTTGTTAATTCGATGCTAAACTATTTGTTAATTAATAGCACCGAATTTTCACGCATTCTTACCCTGTACGAGAAAATGCATGAGAAGATTATTGCCTTTTAACTTCGCAAGCTGTTTAATGAAATTATACGGGTTAAACCAATAACAAAGCAATTTTGCACTGAGGTAACAACATGGGAAGAATGGCGGAAGCGGACCGATACATGCCCTCGCTCATGTAAACCGGTTGCACGCCCATTGTGGGATATTTGGGGCAAGATGGCCCGATGGTTAGCATGACCGTCTCATGTGCCACAGGTTCAGCCACCCCTGGCATTTTCGGGAAGAGAAGGGCCCTGTGATGTCTCGTGCTCATGTCGATTGTGGCATGTAAAAGAACCTAGTAATTTCCCATGAGATTTACCTAGCAAAATTGTCCTTCTCTCCTTCGGTTGCATGGGAGCGCGTCAAAAGCTAACGTGGTATATTCTATAGTAAACGTGTTTCACTCAACTCGTTCAATTCTGAATCTGGCATTCGACCACTTGATGTTCAGAAAACCGCAGGAACATTAGTAGGAAGTTCGGGGTTGAAATCCCTACCGAGAAACCTGCAATCGTGTAGGGCGTCTCAGAAGTCCTGTATTGACACGCGGGTTGACTCATGTAAACTTGTAGCGCTTGGTTCCCGCCGGCGACACTTCATATCCTGTGGGCCTGGGTGTCAGACCCAGGATATGAAGGACTTTGGCTGTGGACTTTCAAAATCAAGCCTGTATTATGTTAAGCAATACAATTGTAATACAATTGTTTAATACTGTATGCTTTTCTACCGCCATTGTTGTCGTTGCCGAAGTTGTTATTGTTGTTGTACGGTTTTAGATATCTGTACAGGGCGTGCGACAGCTCGTCAGGGCTCTGATGAAAAAAGAATTGAATTGACGTGCGGCCTGTTGGGTTTCCTATTGCTACCAAATGGTTTTGTAACTTCCATCTTCATATATATATTGTCGCACCGCTATGTCTTCTCGCTGAGTCTTTCGGCTATGTTCCTTACAATCACGGGTTTTGTCTTGTATTAAAAATTTTAAACCAAGCAAATCAAGTGGACCTGATGGTCTCTCTGCTTTCCTTTACAAACAAATTGCGCATGAAATATGCTACCCACTCTCTCAGATTCTTAACAGATCTTTCCAACATGAACGGATACCCAAAATCTGGAGTACAGCATCGTTACCCCTGTCTTCAAACGTGGTTCAGCTTCAGACCCCACAAACTATCGCCCTATCGCCCTCACTTGTGTTGCATGCAAAATCATGGAATCAATTATTCGTGATATTATGTTGGCCCAACTTGGAAAATACTCCATTATTCAACAGGACCAATTTAGTTTCCTTCTCTCGAGATCTGCAACGCATCAATTGCTTTCTGTCCTTGACCGCTGGACTTTTGCATCAGATGTTGGACTTACTTCAGACACAATTTATGTTGACTTCAAGAAGGCGTTTGAATCGGTCATACACCGCAAACTTCTGTTTAAGGTTGCCAACTGCGGCTTCGGGGGTGACCTATTGTTTTGGGTTACTGCTTTTCTTCACAGCAGATCCCAGCAGGTTATAATTGAGACCAGCCTTTCCTCCAGCGTTCCTGTACTCTGTGGTGTTCCCCAGGGATCGGTGCTTGGCCCGCTGCTTTTTGTAATTTACCTAAACGACCTTAAATTCACAGATGACCAAACCTATGGATTTAAATTGCCGATGACATTAAGACTGGAGCCGAAAATATTTCTTCCCTGATCTCCCCACAACTCGATGTCGAAATTCGTGGAGTGGCCACATGGGCACAAACCTGGCAATTGCCACTTTCAATCCCTAAATGCCTTTGCCTTTCATATTGGCTCCCAGAATAGTTGCCCATCTTATTTTCTTGAACAGACCGCTCTTCTTGCAGTCCGTGAGGTAAAGGACCTCGGGGTTTGGTTTACCTTCGACCTTAAGTCATCACTTCATTGCCAAAATGTGTATACATGGCAACTGTCAATAAATGCTTCACTTCTGGTAATAACCTTATTAAGATTTGGGCCTTCAAGGTGTTTGTGCGACCACTCCTTGAGTATGCTACTCCAGTATGGTCCCCTCAACTTTTGGGCTACATTGATAAAATAGAATCTGTGCAATGTAAGTTCACAAAACGCCTGCATGGCCTACGTGATCTAGATTACCGTACTCGCCTTGCCAGGACAGGACTGGATCTTTTAGAGTTGAGAAGAATTCGTTTTGACCTAATTTTGACCTTTAAACTCCTGAGGGGTATGATTGCCGTAAATCTACCTTTTTTGGACGTTGCACCACTCATTGATAGAACCCGAGGCCATAGTTGGAAAATGGCAGCCCAGTTCTCGCGCACAAATTGTCGTCAGAATTTTTACTCTGTACGTGTTGTCCGTATCTGGAATTCCCTTGGGGCAGACACTGTGGACCAACCTACAGTACGTGGTTTTCGTCGAATGCTGGAAAAGAAAACCTACAACCCTTTCTGCGCCGCCCACTATCTGAACTTTAGAAATATGGTTGTTAGCCCGTTCCTCCATTTTCCATTTTTATCTTCATCATTACAATTCCTTCGTTTCATCAACAGGCTCGGAATTAGAGGTTCACCGCCCTTCCGTGTCCTTCCATTTAAATGTGGAGAAATTTTAAATTTATTTTTAATTTATTAATTCTTCAAAGTATTTCCACAAACTATTGTAACCCAGCCTTTCTTCTTGTCTTGGGTCTTGGTCAATGTCGTCCATGGCTGTGTGGTGGGATAGCTCTCATCATCTAATATGTCATTAAAATCTGAACCTCTAACGATGGAATCAGTCCAATTCTTCCTTAGGCCTACGCACCACAACCAGAGTTTCCTCCCTGGGCGTGTCGGTCTGCTTCAGCAATTTATATCTGTTGTTACAGTTCTTAGCTAGTTTTTTTTTTTAATCTATAGGCCTGTAACAGTTAGGCCTAATACGCCACATTTATTTATGTAATTTATACATCAGTCGCCAGGTTCCTGGGAGAATTGGGTGGCAGCTCCAAAAGTTTTTGTTTTTTTAATATACAAGGGCAAAAGAAAAATGGGGCATTCCGGCGTAGTGGGCAAATCCAAGAACGACGAAATCCACAAAAATACACTAAGCAAGCACTAACAGCATGTCAGAGCATTATATATCAAATTCATCAGAAATCTTCCCCCCAAAAATTATCTAGTCTGTTGTTAAACAATTGTACATTCGGGGCAGTAACAACAAATTCGGGCAATGAGTTCCACAGTATAACACCACGCCAAGCGTAGGAATTCCGTATCTAGACACACCCTAGTGTGTCTGCCAAGTAACAGTAGATCATCCCATTGTAGACAACCGATTGTTAAAAAAAATGATAGTTAATGATAAAAAGGCGGCTCACTAGCAGACATGTGTCTGTTAACTATAAGCAACTAAAAGCATATTTTGGCATGTTGAGGATAAATCCCAATGCGACAGAAATTTTTCAAATTGTGGAAAATGTAAGGGGACGGGTCAGAGATTAGGAAAAACTAAAAGTTAAAGGATGAGTGTCCACCAATGATAGAGAAAAAGGGAAAGAAAAGTAAAATGAAATAGAAAAAGGGAAGTAAAAGGGGAAAGGGAAAAGTAAAGTAAAAGGGAAAAGGAGAAGGGAAAAGGAAAAAAGGAAGTAAAGTAAAGTAAAATGAAAAGGGAAAAGTAAAATTGGGAAGGGAAAAGGAAAGGGAAAGTGAAGTAAAGTAAAATGAAAAGGAGAAAGGGAAAGGGAAAGTTAAGTAAATGAAAAGGGAAAAGTAAAAGAGGAAAGGGAAAAGTAGAACGGAGAAGCGGCAAAAAGGGAAAAAGGAAAGAAAAAAGTAACGGAATAAAAAGTAAGGGAATAAAAGTCGGGTCTCCTTGACGTACAGAGGATTCCAGATAGCGATACCGTGGATTTTCTTTACTTTCCCTTTCCCCATTTTACTTTTCCATTTTTTTCCTTTTCATTTTACTTTGTTTACTTCCCCTTTCCCCATTTCCCTAACTTTTATCTGGTAAATAAAGCTTCATTTCATTGCCAAATGTGCAGCGCAACCTTACAAAAAAAGTCATGAACTCCATCATGCACGACTCTCGCTTGAAAGAAGTGCCCTCTGCCATTCCGCAAAATGACATCGCAAGTGCAGATGTTTCACAATGACGAATAAGATCCTTCACGGACTCATTCCTGGATTGACTAATGCGTTTTCTCACGTTTACGGTAATGCGTACCCCATCCGTGAGAACTCTCAAACGGTTTGTAAACAAGAGCTCGCGAGTCATTCTGTCCCGACTGAAAATAGTACGCAGGGGCAGGATGAGGTATATGACACGGCTGTAGTTTTTTTTGACGACTGATTCAACATTATTTAGAAAGAACGCAAGCATGATCAATAAGCCAAAAAGTCCTATTTGTTTGCACGGAACCGTTTTGCGCGGAGGGATATGATTTCCTGATTTATACACTTTAGGCTCGACTTACATTGTTCGTACTTTTTTCTTTGTCTTCGACGAAACATTGGCATCGATGTAGGCTATAATGTATAGGCCTACACTACAGGGCTCCCACGCCTAAATTGTAAATTGTTTCCTTAATTTTATGACACAATGGATACGAATTTTATGACAATTTTATGACGAAACCACCCTTTATTTTCATTGTTGACAGCTATTACGCACTGAAACGTAGTGTTTTTGGTGCTTGATTTGTGCAATTAAACTTGGCTGTTTTTATTCATACACACAATTATGACACGCACAACACAATTTACTTCTAAAGTGTCCGCTGCTATCTTGAGTTCTCCGCAGAACGAACACAGATAATCGATTGTACGTTTTCAGTAGTAGCCTTGTTGATATCCAAGAACAATGGCGGCCATCGCTTAAGGCCACCCCCTCCAGGAAGACGTAGCCGCTCACAAAATACTTGCAGGACTCAAGATACACCGCGCACACAATACACTATATATATTTGCGTTTGAAAATCTTGATCTGAACTGCAGCCGTCTTATTCTTGCGATAGGTCCAAATGCTTGCTTTATCATTGTATGTCTCTCTAGCCCCATGTTTATCATTGTCTGCGCTCCTAGTAAATCACTCCTGACGAAGTTCGTCTTTGTTATTACTTCCAGCAATTTTCGTATTCTTGGATTGTTAGAGTTCCTTAATGTTTGGGCTTCAATGTGAACGTCAATAGTTGCTAATTCTTCATCAAGTTTGGCTCTTCGTTTTTGCGGGTTTCTGTCTTCATCAAGTGCTTTTTTGACTAGTAACTTTTCTCAAAATTTCTGTTATTTTATATTATTTGATGACATGTGACGGAATTTTATGACAATTTATGACATTTCATTGAAATTAGGAAATTAATGAAATTTATGAGTTTTATGACAAGTGGGAGTATAGGGATGTTTTTAAAGTCAGCGGCTTGCTTGCTGAGTGCTGAGTTTGCTTGGTTTTGGCTTCCTCCGCTTTTCCCATTTGCAAGCTGAGATTAAAATCGAAATTATTGGAAGCTTGCTAAGCACAAACATGGCCACGACAATGACAAAATCAGTTGTTATATCTCTTTTTCTCTGTTTTATCGCATTATTAGTAGCGTTTAAGATGATGAGAGTAAAGACTAAGCAATTGAGCTGCTGGCAGATATCAACATCGTACTTATCACGCACGTATCACGTAGATTTATCGCATGTGTTACGATTGTTGATTGTTGCCGATTGTTGCTCTACGGCAGTGGCGCATGCGCACATCGTGCCCCCATATTAGCTGCGCAAGCTCAGCGAACTCAGCACCCTTTATCCTCGCTTAGTTGGCTGGCCAGCGACTACCAAGCCGCTGACTTTAAAAACGACGGAAAAGTTTCTCAGCGGCAAGCGGCTTGAATTAAAAAACGGGAAAGCTTGCGTCGCTTCCAAGCCGCTGACTTTAAAAACATCCCTATAGCCTACAAAACTGGTTGAGGACATTTGAGACACCGTGTAATAATGGTCGTCGTAATGTCCATAATGGTCACAATAGGTCGATAACTGCTGAAGGAGGGTGGTAGTATCTCGTATTATCCTAATCAGATGATCCGTGAGGGACTTTGCTGCGAATTAGATCAGCTTTTTCGAGCATCACTTCTTGCTTGAAACGGAACAAAACGCACAGCAAGAATTTAAATCGTAGCAAATTGCGAGCACAGCTTGGGGCAGCTGTTTTTAGTTTGTAACTGTTCTTTATCCGTTAACAAGCAAGAAGAAATACAAGCGTGTCAAAAAATTTATCGTTTAAATATACAAACGTTATTTTGGGAGGCGTGAACTGGCTATCCAGACAGACACAATGCAGGAAAAGGATTCAGAGCTGGCGCGATCATGGATCATTACAATGGGGCATCACCCAACACCTGCGCGAAAATTAAACGATTTAATCGAATTACGGCGCTTCGCATTCTCCATGAACCAACGCGAAGCCTCCGTATGAGAAGTGTATTTTTAAATCTGACAAAGTCGGTTCGTTGTGGCTGTATTTTTAAAATTCTTGCGGCTTAAAAAAAAAAAGGAAACATTTCTTGCATGTTACGCAACACGCATCATTCCATACCACTGACTTGTACTATTATTTCACGTAAAGAGCGGTATTTTTTTTTTAATCTGGTTTCGTATTTGTTTTTAGCGTTGCCAAACTTGTTGCTCTAGATTCTATTCTCGTTTGCACGTTAAGTCAAGCAGAGAAAAAATACGAGCAAAGATATTTATTTGCTAGTAAATCTGTACTTTTTTTTTCTGTTGTCAACCTGTTGTTTAACATGACATTGGTTGTCTGCTTTGCGGCAGCAGTGGGGCGCGCCCCGCCGCCCCGAGATGAGGGGGCATAGGGCGTGCCCCCCAAACAATGCAAATAAACCCCAGAAAATTAAAATATAGCAGTAAATATTAGCAGTAAATATGAGCAATACATGAAAGAAACTTAAATTGGCGCTTTCATCGATTGAAAGTTTGCAGATTTTGGCAACATCTAGCGCTCTCTATAGTACTATCTTGCGTTTGCTTTCATGAAGTGAAGGAAATTACAACGCCATTTCTTTTAATGAAATAAACAGCCCAGGATCTCCTTTGTGAGATATGAGGCCTACTCACTCCACTACGTCAGTTGTGGATGCTCTGCCATCTTATAGTGTGACGTCATCCATCGCTACACCATGGATGCATCTAGATGTCGAATTAAAGTGGCACTATCACCTATTGAAAGCAGACGAAATCTGACAACATCTAGCGCTATGTAGTACTATCTAGCTGTTGCTTGCACCAAGCGAAGGAATGCATAACGGCATTTCTTTTAACGAAACAAACAAGCCACGGCATCCTTAGTTATTGAGTGAAAATTTGGTTCGTCTTCGTGCACCTGGTAGCAAGCTACAAAGGTTAACAATATCACTGCCGCTAGATGGCGCCATGGTATTTTCGTTCGCATTTCAATCGGTGATAGTGCTACTTTAATACCCTTTGTTGTAATAGGCTAACCGAGTGCCTAACAGGTTAGCCAGTATACCACCTTCGTCGCCATTTGTAGAATACTAAGCCGGGTGGCCGATTTAGCCTAACTATTCTAACATACTGCAGTACGAGTAACGGTGAGGAAGTGAGAACCTTTATTTATCAACATTAGTATGTAAACAGTTTGGTTACTAACCTGTGAAACTGGCTAACCAGACATAAACGCATCCATGGTGTATAGCATGCATGGTGTAGCATCCTCATGCACGTGAGAACAAGCTGTAAAGGTTTAACAATGTCACTGCCGCTAGATGGCGCTACGGTATTTTCGTACGATTTTCAATCGTTGATAGTGCCACTTTAATGGAGCCACCATTGTGAACTGCTAAGAATGACAAGTGCGCTGCAATGTAACGAAAAAATGTCAAATTCCAGGACTGATGAGGACACACGAACTGCTAACGTAGTACCGTCCTGAGTAGTTCGCAATGTCGCACCATTGTGTGTCGTCGTTTATTTTTAAAACCAAATGAACCGGAAAACAAAGACTCGTGGAATATAAAATTATAGATTAGGGCGGCACCGAGCAGTTGAGATACCAGAAAAAGAATTGTTTTGGTTTCCTTTTTGGACGAATTCTAGCTGGCAACCCGCCTAAGGACGGCATGCACTCATCGTGCACCCGTGGGTAGCATCCATTATCCGGATTACAGAAGTGCTGCTCACGAGCTGATTCTCATTCGGCATTGCTGTTGAACTGGTAGTCCTCGCTAGTTTACGGTATTAATTTTTTTTTTTTAATTAATTTCGTTGAGCCTTAAGACAGCCGAAGCAACTTAATGCTTGTATGGCTGAACCGGCTCAATTTTGAACATTACCAGACTTTTAGAGAAGAAGAAATATCTGGTAAAGGGAGGTGCCAATCCGGGGATTCGATCCGGGAAACCTCCGATCATCGTAGGGGCTGAAAGATTGTCCAGAATTGGCCATAATAGTTCCCATAGCCACTGAAGGAGCATGGTAGCCTCTCACGCTACCCTGGCCGGCAGTCCTGGCGGGGACTTAGCCAAGGTCCCCTTTCCAGGGGTTCGACCAGATCCGAAAACCTCCAGCAACCAGGCTGAACTCTCTCACAACTCAGCCACGATGACCAATAATGTAGATAAGAGAATAATTCGCCGTCACAGATAAACCGCCCAACAAAACAAACAAAAAAGTCGTGATATTAGCCCCAAACAAAACATGTTAAGTAATTTCTGAGCAATTTTCGCCGTTTGAAGTCGTGAAACCAAACACCAAGTTCCACCTATTAGTACTAGCCGGGGCGCTTTAGCCCTCACAGGTGGCTAGATGGTAATCGCTACTGGAGCCAACGGGTTGGGAGGGGAAGTTCTAATATTTTTTTTTAGTTTTCTTTTTGTGCCAAATAGATGGCTGATTTTAGTGAGTCCTGTTATCTTTATCACACGGTGAAAAACGATAACGGAAACCGAAACTACCCACCTAAAAGCTTTATGCGTTTAAGGGTCCTTAACCAAGTTTAAAGAAATTTTAACACAAATATCTGAGTTTCTACTTGATTCATATTTTAATAAGGCTTTTCAAGTCTTCCCAGACTCTTCCACAGTTCCACTCCGAGAACAACCCGGCTAAAAGATGTTCCCCCGCCCCACCCCAAAAAAACCACATTTAACCCATAGCAACAATTCAGTCTGTCCCACTTTAAAATGTAGTAGTAGACAATTTTACAAGTTTTTCATTCGACGTTTGGAACTCGTTCACATCATGACAAAGGCCTCCTCAATCCTTACAAAAAGAAAATTGAATCAAAACCAGTGCATCTTAAACCAAAAACAGCTAACGAAAACAAACAACGAAAAAGTTACTGTATAACTTTCTCAACACAAAGAAGGAAATTCGCCTTCAAGCATCAGCAATGTACAGGGTGGTATCACAAAAAAACTGGCGACCCAACATTTTCTAAGCCAACTTTTCTAATTAGCACCCCTCAGAATCAGGAGAGGACAGAAAGCTTCCTGTTCCATTAGATTTGATTTCTGCCCTTTCCTGGTTCTGAGGGATGCTAACTAGGAAAGTTGGACATAGAAAATGTTGGGTCGTCAGTTTTTTTGTGGACCACCCTGTATACACCCTGTTGGATGACGGTGAATTTGGAACGTGGATGCTGTATTTAGAATATAGGCAACGAAATGGTGAATAGGCGCCTTTAACGAAGTGAGGTAATTACTCCAAGCAGGAGCCAATAAATTCCATACGTGTCCGTAGGATACGAGAGTATAACCATCTTGTAACTCTCTCTTTGTTTGCACAAGGCCGTCTGAGAGAGAAACAGGAGGTTTCAGTTGCTCGATCCAAGCCAATTGATTTAACATCGCCAAAATCGTATTTTACCAAAGCAATACTAAGAAGCTTTAACTTGATGGCACGCGTGAGAACTGCCGTAGAGTCGGGAGGCAAGACACGCAATTTCTACTCCAGTAGGCCTTGGCTCGAGAAACAAAATGCGTCCCTCGTTTAGAGTTCGTTTGAACGCTAGTTTTTCCGAACTGACACATGATTGGACTATTCGCAGCCAAGCCATATTTTTAACGTACGTTTTCCACAAAAGTAAAAACGAACAGTAGTTCGATAACTGGCCGCATGGGGTCCAAGACTCAGTACAAACGGTGGAAAAAAGGGTAAAAGTATGTTGGAGACTTCTCTTTCATGTTACTCCTGGCGTTACTTATATTTTCATGGCTTTCAAAGACGCCTCTTCACCTGTTCGATAGCGTTGCCTATATTCTAAACACAGCATCCACGTTTCAAATTCTCCGTCATTCGATAGGCTGATGTGGGTCACGTGATCTCATTTTAGTTAGGAAAATCGTGGCGCTGCTGCGAATAGTGTTGTTCCATTTTTAATTTACCGCTGATTTCTTTATGTTGCTCAAAGATTCTACGGTGCTGCGTCTAGGAGTTGAAAATGGGAAAAGGCGCCTTTAATACCGCAATTTCGATATTCATCTTTTTCATTTTCCTTTTTTTCCAGGTACGATTCGAGGTTCACAACCGCGCATCAGGTCAGTAATTTAATGAGGATTTAAATTAATTTTTGTTTTTTACCATGCTTTTTTTTTAACTGCTTAATTTTATATCTCCAGGCTCCTCCAGGATACGTGACAGCGCTTGTCCACAAACAGTATAATTCGCCGATGCCTCTTTATTCGACAGAGAACATCGCCGATACTTTAGCAACGCAGGCGCAAGTCCTCACCAACGGCGCTGTAGGGTAAGCATTTTTAAATGCAATCCTGATCGTTTTAATATTTCCTCTTTATAGTCCTAGGGGTAAGGAAAAAACCTGCACTTTATGAGGATAACACCATCTTTGATGTACCTCATGTCCATACCCATGATAAACTTTTGTAAGGGGTGCCCCCTGAAACCTGTCCAAAAACCAACATGGCGGCCATTTTTTTTTTAATAGCCGCTATACAATACAACAATTCAAAATCGTACAAATGTATGAAAGTTTGGTGTCGATTGCTAGCTTTAAAGTCTGCCGAAATATGTTCTACATAATTGCCAGGACTCCACACGATGAGATATCCAAAATGGCGGCCAAAATGGTTTTTTTTTTCATAATTTTAAAATATACTTATCGAGTAGAGGCAGATTTGAATTATTCCTTAAAAACGTGAGTTCGTTTGCAATGACTAGTAACTAGCACACACCAGGTCAAATCCGTAAATGTAGCGTCGTGTGTTCGTAATTAGGAGCTAAGTTGTGCCTGTTTCTCTATGGTGTAACACTGCATTTTTCATAATTTCTCCGTATGTTACATCTTTAAAGTGATGCGGTAGCAGTTCTAACTAATATAAATGGATGTATTTAGACGTATATATCAGATATCGATGTACATTTTCCATCATGGATAATCAGGATGATTTATTGTAATTAGTAGCTAAGCTATGGCAGTTTATCTGCGATGTAATGCCATGTGCATTTTGCGTCTATTTACCACAAGTTACAACATTAATCTGCTGCAGTAGCCGTTCTAATTAAGATAAATAGAAGTAAGTAGGCTTATATGAAAGTTGGAGATGTATATTTTCGAATAAGGGCAAAAAGAAAGATTTATCGTAATTAGGCGATAAGCTATACAACTGTTTATCTATGATATAGCCCCATGCTTTCTACTTCAATTTATTGCGTGTTACATATTTAAAGTGTTGCAGTGTCAATTCTAATTATGATAATCGGATGTAATTAGGATTATATGAAAGGTGGCGAAATGTGTATTCGAACGCAGGTAATAAAAACGGTTTATCTTAATTAGGAGATAAGCTACAAGTGTTTATCTGTGCTGTAGCTCCATGCTTACTTCAAATCTCTCTAAGTTACATCTTTAACGTGATGCGGTGGCATTTTTAATATGGTTAATGGATTGTATTTTAATTAAGCTTGTTGGAAAAGATACATCTCCGTCTTTCACCAAAGCTTAATTATATCCATTTACCTTAATTAGAATGACTACTGTAGCAGTTTAAAGACGTAACTTGTGATAAATAAGACGCAAAAAACGTAATACTACCAGGTAGATAAACTGCCGCAGCTTACCTCCTAATTGCAACAAATCGTTTTAATTACCCTTGTTCCAAAATATACATCTCCATCTTTCGCCTAAGCCTAATTAGATCTATTTATCTTAATTAGAATGGTTACTGTAGCAGTTTAACTATGTAACTTGTGGTAAATAGACTCAAAATGCACATCACTAAACGTGAGATAAACTGCCGTAGCTTAGCTCCTAATTACAATAAATCGTTTTAATTACCCACGTTGAAAAAATACACGTCTGCACCTGATATCTAAGCCAAATACATCCATTTATCTTAATTACAACTTCTACCGCATCACTTTAAAGGTGTAAATATAATTTTGCAGCATAGAGAAGCAGCCGCAGCTTAGCTTGTAATTAAGACAAAGACGGGAAAGCCAAAGGCTCACAAGAAATAACTGAATACAGATGCAAACCTATTTACGTTGCCTTTTGGACTTATATGTCAGACTGCCTGAGCGGGAAATCGAACCCAGGACCTTTGGAACCAAAGGCCGAGGTCCTACCACTGAGCCAGACTGACACGGGCAAAAAGAAACGTCCATAGGCAGCATTTAACACGTGCATATGTGTTCCATTCGTTTCACTTGGAGGATGGCGCGGCAAATAAGCGTCCCTCCAGTGGCGATTGGAAAGTGTTTGTTTATATGTATATATGCACGTGTTAAATGATGCCTATGGACGTTTCCATTTGGCCGTGTCAGTCTGGCTCAGCGGTAGGACCTCGGCTTTTGGTTCCATAGGTCCTGGGTTCGCTTCCCTGCTCAGGAAGTCTGACATATAAGTCCAAAAGGCAACGTAAATAGGTTTGCATCTGTATATTGTTGTAATTAAAAACACACTACACTACAGATTTGACTTGGTGTTTGCTAGTTATATAGTCATTGCAAACGAACTCATGTTTTTGAACGCTAACGCAAATTTACCTCTATCTTATAAGTACATTTTAAAATTATGGAAAACATTTGAATTTTGCCGCCATTTTGGATATCTTGTTGTGTGAGTCCTGGCACCTTTTTAGAGCATTTTTCAGAATTCGGCAGACCTTAAAACCTATCAATTGACACCAAACTTACATACATTAGAATAATTTTGAATTTTTTTTATTGTGTGGCGAGCATTTTAAAAGCAAAATGGTTTTAGGTGGCACCCCTTCCTAAAAGTTTCTCATGGGTGTGGACATGAAGTACACGGGAGATTGTGTTATCCTCTCAAAATGCAGTTTTCTTGAAGAATTTGCTGCTTAAACGCAGGACTATTACTGAATTCAGCACAACTAAGGTTAAACTGGAGTTAGGATGTCTCGTAATGATTTCCTTTCTTAAAAGTAAGTCTACCTGTTTGTTTATTTTTTGCTACAGTCCACGGAAAAGTAGAATTTGCAGGCTTGAGTGAATGGTACCAAAATCGGGTCACACAGGACATCCACACCAACTCAGCGTCTGCAAAATTCTGGTCATAACGCTTATACTTATACAGGGTGATTCACGAATTAAGGCCTAACTGAAAAAAAATAGGGGTATAAGATTAAGGCCTATACTATCAGCGTACCTTATGTTATTGGCACATGAAAGAAACACTGTTCAACCGAAAACATAAGCTTGCCAATGTGGCATCCTTAGAATTACGTCATCATTTTATTAGGTTTTTATAGGTCTCAGTATGTAGGCCTATTTTTCAGTGCTTTATGAACCATGCAGCCTGTATAATGTCAGCTAAAACAATAGCCCTGAATACTTCTGTGACATGTGAAAACTTTTAGGGAAGACTAAGGGTTCCTATTAAGTTTTCTCTTAACTACCGTTTCCACAAAAGAAGGTCACTAATAACGGTGACTCGTTCGAGAGTTGGCCACATGGAGTCGCGACCCAGAACGAGTGGCGCAACACGGATCGAATCATCTGGGAGACTCCTCCTTTATTAGTTTTTGCGGTTGGTCGTGGTGGTTAAAGTGTGGCAGTGCTTGAGTGAACTAATTTGTTGGATTACAGAAAGAGGATCGTCGCAAAGATACGTGCCTATCTGCCGGTCAAAGTAGTGTGAAAGACTATGAGGCACTTTCAGCGGCTATGGAATTTATTCTGTCCTTGTCGCTCTTGTCTCTGCCACGATCGCAGGTTTTCCGGTTCAAATCCCCATGCTTTCTTCTTCATGTACATACAATTATGGTAAGCTTCAAATTGAGCTGGTTCGTTTACACATCCTCCCATATCCTCGCTTACTGTTGTTGTTTTTATTTGGTTGTAAAGTCACACCAGACTGGCTGCTCGCGGCTGCATGGCGACGCAGGATGGTATACCAAAGACATCAAACTCGGTCAATAAATACCACACTAACGGTGGGGATATCCAGTTGAGGTTTAAACCTAATCCTTGGGTTAAGCTCGGGAATAATGGAAAATGGTGATATCCATCACGAAATAAGTTGAGGGCTAAGCAAAATTTAACCTGTAGGTCGAGGACTAACTTAATACTGAGTAGTTAGCCCCAAGATGTAAACAGCGGTGATATCCATCCAGGATTAGCGTTGTTCCTGAGCTGTAACAACAACATCTTAACATAAGTATATCGAGGGCTAATTTAGCCTAAAGGTCGAGGTCTAAGGAGTAAAGATCTAATAAAACCCCAACTCAATCCAACATGGATATTACCAACTTTTTTTCTTCAGTCCACTAACTCCGAGGTCGAGGGTTAGTTATATCCAGGGTTAAGCTAGTCCTGGGCTAGTTTAGACCTCAACTGGATATCCCCACCGTAAGTACTTGCCTGTAGCAATTTTGACCTTGTAGGCACGTACTGACGCGTCACTTCGCACGAAAATGTCTTGTCTGGTTAGGGCTGTATTCGTCAGTTACGTCGTCTTCTTGTTTTTGGTGATTATACTATATGACGTTTAGTTGTTAATGTTTTTTCAACGAAGCCGTTTAGCCAATGATGCATTAACACGAACCATACACTCACCTGTCATTAGGTATACTTATGGCCTACGTTAAAACGGTCAAAACATCTTAATGCAGCAGTAAGGTTTAGCGTGGACTAAACACTACGGTAACGTTGTGGTATCAAAACCTTCCGGAAAAGCTTGTTTGTGGACCTTACTCCAAAAGTCAACGAACACATTTTTGTTTAATAAATCGTCTGTGTATCCACACGTATTTTTGTAATTACATATTTTCCTAAACACTGTCGGATTTTTCGTTACCTAGGAATGCTCTTATCAGGGAGTTTTACGTAAAATGAAACTTTACTTTTACGGTGTCCATGCGTCAGTAAAAACTTGCGGCCCTGATATAACAAATTTAAGTCTGTGAAATTTGAGGGTTACGGTAATGATGTCCGTTCTCTCTCCAAGATTATAGCCAAGTGCAGGAAAAAAAAATCGTATGGGTTTCGCCGATTTCTCAGAGGGCTGTCTAATAAATTGTCCAACGGGGATAAAAATAAAAATAATTTTTGTTACACCCTTTTTCCTGAAGCTTCTTTTTCGTTTGTCCGGAAGGCAGACAAAAGTTTTTTGTTTATTTCATAAATATAATATTTTTCCCTTTTGATTTTGATGCCCTCACTAGTTTTGTGCTCAAGGCGGCTGCCTTGCCGGCTGTGCTGAAAGCCGTCACAGAAATCTACTGCCATCACACAACTTGAGAAAGAAATCGGTGACGGACACGTATTGGCCCAATTTACCAACTTATAAGAACACGCAGAAATCAGCAACTTGCATATTACATTGTCAGTAAAATGTTTCAAGATCATTTGTGAACTTCTTGAGGTTCGCAGAGATTCACAGCTCCTGCATAAACACGTTAAACAGGAGCGGCCCTGAAACTGAACCCTGAGGCACTCCACTTTCGACCGACCAGGAACACGTAAGACACGCTTCCAACGAACACCCGATTGCTATTAGTTTTTATAAT
>JAHWFP010264797.1:0-17066 GCA_023313725.1 Lithobius niger
TTGCTCCTCACGCGGTGTACGCATTAGAAAATGGCCGCCAGCGGAAGTACACGCCCTGCCCCACGCTCGCGTGAAGTGTGGCTACTCCTGGGCTTCCAGCTCCATGGTGGAATCAACCACGAGAGGGTCCAGCGGGGAAGGAGAGTCCATTTGCGAACGAATGTGGCGTGAGGGAAGGTTGAGGCGAAGCGGCAACGGGTCCCGGCCACGAAAGCAAGCAGGAGTGGTGCCCCCCTCCGGCGACGAAATTTCCGGTTAGCATGAAAAAGTGTGAGGGTTTGCGTGATGAAGCATCATGGCGATCCCAGCCACGAATGCGAGTAGCAATGACGCTTCACATTGGGCCAAACAGCTGGTTCAACGAGAAATGGACGAGAGGGGAGAAGTTTCACCTGCAACACGGGATGGTTGCGGATTCATGTTGAAAACGGCGGAAGCAGGGAACCAAGCAGCCGTTTGACAGAAGAAGCGACACCATTCGTCTTGTATTACAGAAGTTGGTGAGTCAGTGCTGGGCTGTAGGGGAGCACTGGGCAGAAGTCCACGAAGGGAGGGACAATCTATTCGACACGTGGGCCGGCCGCAGCACTCGTCTTGTCTTCCGAAAGTTGAGTCTTTGGCGAAGGCAGTGCTGGGCTAAGAGTGAACACTGAGCAGAGATCCATGAATGGAGGAGCGGCCGACTGACACGTGGGTTTAGGTCCCGCGGAAGACGAGCCGTTGGCCGATATGTCATTCGTCTTGTCTTTCTGAAATGGGATTTTAGGCGAAAGCAGCACAGGGCTTTCAGAGAGAACTCAGATGTCCACGAAAGGAAAGGGGAAGCAGCCGATTACACGGGTGGGTTCAGGAGAGAGGCGAGTTGTAAGCCAAAACAACGGCATTCATTTGTCTTCCAGAAGTGGGGTACTGGCAATAACGGCACAGGGCTGCAAGAGATCACTGATGGGCAAAGGTTTACGAAAGGAGAAGCAGCTGACTGTTCACCTGGTTTATTGACACGAAGGAGACGAAGGAGGGTTGAAAGCATGGTATTCATCTTCCTTGCAGAAGCAGGTTCTTTGGCGAAAACAGCAGTAGTCTGCAAAAGCGCACTAGGTAGACGTCCATGAGAGGAGAAGGGGCCGACTCTACACGTGGGTTTTAACCACGAGGGAGATGGGTCGGCAGTTGAAACAACGGCATTCGTCTTGTCTTCTAGAAATAAGGTCATTGAAGAAACCAGCGCAAGGCTACAAGAGAGCACTGGGCCGACGTCCCCAAAAAAGGATAAGCAACCAACTCTGCACGTGGTTAAAGACGGGAAAGCCAAAGGCTCACAAGAAATAACTAAATACAGATGCAAACCTATTTACGTTGCCTTTTGGACCTATATGTCAGACTGCCTGAGCGGGGAATCGGCCGTGTCAGCCTGGCTCAGCGGTAGGACCTTGGCCTTTGGTTTCAAAGGTCCTGGGTTCGATTCCCCGCTCAGGCAGTCTAACATATAAGTCCAAAAGGCAACGTAAATAGATTTGCATCTGTATTTAGCTACACGTGGTTTTAGCCACGAGGGAGACGAGTTGGTGGTTGAAACTATGGCATTGTCTTCCGGAAGCAAAGTCACTGACAAAAGCAGGGCAAGGTTGAAAGAGAGCACTAGGCAGAGGTCCACAAAATGAGAAGTTGCTGACTCTACACGTGGGTTCAAACCAAGAGGGAGGCGAGTAAACAATGGCATTCGTCTTGTCTTCCAGAAGCTGGGTTATTGATGAAAGCAGCACAAGGCTGCAAGGGAGCACTGGGCAGACATCAACTGTATTGGTCTTGAAAACTTCCCTTAATTCGTTGGCTTATCCAGGAATGAGACAAACGATGGAGTAGAAAACGGCTCTCATCATGAAACTTCACTCAATAAATTGGCTCCAAGCAAGCATGAAATGAGCAGCGAGAGATGGAACGCTGGTCCCATTAAACGATTCACTCAAAACGTGGGTGTTGGCCACGAATGAGACGAGCGGTAGTTGACGGCACGATTCGTCTTGATAGTTTCACTCAATTCGTTGGCTCTAGCCAAGAATGAGACGAGCGGTCGTGTTGAAAATCAACTTGTGTGAAAACTTCATTCATTTTTGTGGGTATTTGGCATGGCGTGGGTTTTTGGCATGAATGAGATGAGTAGTGGTGTAGACAACAACATCCGTCTTGAGTTTCTACTCGATATGAGGTACCAGGTCATGATCGAAACGAGTTGCTGGGGTTGAAAACGCCATTCGCCTTGAAAACGTCACTCCAAACTCGGGTTACTTAGCCACGAATGAAACGAACTGCGGTATGGAGAATATCATTCGTTTTGAATTGTCATCGACCCACCGGTGAGACCAGTAGTTGGGACAGCTCCATTCTTCTTATTTTTGTTCACTAGATAAGTGGGTTTGGTCTAGCGACGATCGAGACGAGCAGCGGTGTTGACAACAAATTCGACTTGGCTTTTCACTCTATACTTGCCTAGTTACGATCGAAACGAGTTGTGAAAATTAGAGACGTCACAAGTCTTGAAGAACTTCACTCGAAACGTGGTTTTGACCACGAATGAAACCAGCAGTGATGTTGAAGAAAAACCATCCGTCTTGAGTTTTTCCTAGATACGTGAGTTTTGGTCTAGCCATGATCGAGACGAGCTGCAAGAGTTTAAACTTTTCTTGTTCGGAGGAGCTTCACTCAAAACGTGGGTTATTTATTGCCACGAATGAGACGAACAGCTTTGCTGATGACACTTTGCTGATGACACTTTTGTGCTTCGAGCAGAGGCAACTGGCTCGAAGCGTGGGTTCAAGTCCCGAAAGCAGCAGCAACGATGTTCAGCTTAAGTAGTGGCACCACATGGTGATAAAATGCAGATGAATGGATGGGAGAAGGCCTGCGGAGGCTGATGATTCCGGTTCGGGATTGAAATCGGCAGGCAGTCAACGATGGCAAAAGCCACGATGGAGGCGGACGCCGATCGAAGTGGGTGAAAGGAGGCAATCGATCTCAGAAACGAATCTCAAACGACGAATGCTCGAACGGCGAATGCTTGGTCAAACGAATGCGCGACCAATGGGTGTCGTCACAACAGCAATGGTTGAGGCAGCAGATCTCAGGAACACATGCTTGGGCAACGAATGCTCAAACGGCGAATGCTTACCAAACGAATGCATGACCAACGGGTGTCGTGACAGCAGCAGACAGGGAATGCAGCCAACTTCAGGAACGAATGCTCGAACGACGCATGCTTGAACAGTGAATGCAGGACCAAACGAATGCATGATCAACGGTTTTCCTCGCTTCAAGAGAGGGGGGGGATCACCTCGGTGTCGACATTGGGCAGGACGGCCCGAAATGACAAAGTTGTGACAGCAGCCAATGGATAACGCAGCAGACCACAGGAGCGAATGCTCAAGCAACGAATGCTCAAATGACGAATGCTCGAACAGCGAATTGCTGACCAGATGAATGCATGAATGCTTGACCAGATGAATGCATGGTGTTGACTGCAGCAAATGATGGCAGCAGCAGATCTCAGGAATTCTCGAGCAACGAATGCCCAAACAACGAATGCTCGACCAAACGAATGCACGGCAGACGGAAATCTCGCTGCAAGAGAGGGGAAGAAGATCGGATGGGGATGGCTTCCCTGGCTTCCTTAACGGATTAGGGCATGGGCAAACTTGAGCTGAGGAAGAAGGACGAAAGTTCGACGATGAGGGTTCCATCAATCAAACGGTTGGCATCGTTTCAAAACAGGGAGTGGTCACCTCATGAAAAAGAAGTTCCATGGAGCAAAGGTAGCGAAAGTGAAAGAAGAGGACGGAGCGACCGTAAGATGCGAATGCTTTCGGGCAAGCTCTTTTAATAGGGAGGGTTGCGCATGCACAGTGGATTACCAAGCTGGCCAGATCCTAACAACTTAATGCTCAAGGGTAGTGAGTCCATGAACGCAAAAATTCACAGGTATAGAACGTACATTTTCCAGCAACAAGAAACGAAGTTAATTAAAATGTAGTGATTTTCAATAACGAAACAGTCTACACAAAAAGTGTGTGATAACGACCCTTGAAAATGTTACGTGATAGCAAATTTGGGTTTAACAGATGTTTAAATTGTTAGCTATTCATAAACGATTTGTGTAAAAGTTTCCCCTGCACAGAATTTGATGTAACTGAAAATTAAGTTTTAAGTTCTTCTTAAAAACCAGCTATAATCGTGAATTATTTAGGAATACTTAATTTTCGGAAAGATTAATCTGGAAGGCTACTTGTGTGGGCTTGAATAAGATTGTAACATAAGTAAAATTTGATTTATTCAAATAAGTAGCTTGCTTCTGTCTAAAAGAAGACCACTAAAAATTTTAATTTTTACATTCACATTTCTTGAAAAACCAGCTTCGTGAGAAAAAATTATACAAATACAATTTTCTTGAAAATATTCGTTAATAGCAGGCGATTATTTTTCTCTTGTGTAATAAAGTATGTTCTTACATATGCTTTTTTTGAAAGTTTCTGGAGCACAATGGGTTTAATGACTGAGGCTTTTACTGCAAAGGTCGCTCCTTGTGTGGGCTAAATTAAGAAGTCAAAATATTGTACTTTATGCATATACCTTTTACGTTACAAACAGAACAAGTTAGATAAAAGTAAAAGTAAATTAATTTTGCTACTGTTGTTTCTGTAAAGTGAGTAAAGTAAAATGTTTTCCCAGTAAAAATTAACTGGAGGAACTCTTTTTGAAGTTGGAAGTTACCTGAAAATTAACTAGCAGAATGTTTGAAATTCACAGCAATGGCAGTTATGCTTTTTAGTAGAATGTTGCTATTTAAGTAGGATGTGAGGACAAAAAATGTCCTGTTTGAGAAACGTACTCCTGAACAGTTTATTTCTTTACTCTCAAATAATCTTCTTAGAAAGACAATGTTTTAAGGATGTGTTCCCGGTAAAAGCTTTATTGCGTTTTTAGGGAATAATTTTCCTTTTTTAGCCTAAGTCTGAGAATAAAATAAAACCCAGGAGTTTTGTTAATTTTGTATCGCATCGCAAAAAGAGATATCTTCATTGTTAGTTAAAGGGCTAAACTTAGGAAGTAAGTTGTGGGGTTAAATGAGCTTTCTTCGTTGTTTAACTGTTAACTTCTTTTCTTGGTGGTCCCATTCACTATAGTACACTGATTATGAGCAGTTATTGTTAGTCTTAAAATTCTTCGTATTTATGAATGAGGTTATTATTCCCTCAAAGTTTTATTGTGTGCAAGGTGGGACCTTCTCATTGACCTTGTCTTTGTATTGAGTGTCAAGCTAGAGCTACAAACTAATTGTAGGCCTATGTTTAGTTAATCCTGAAAATGTTGGAAATTTTATACTTTGCATTTTGTTTGCTTTTAAGATATGTTGCTTTTACATGGCTTGGTTATGGTTTTTCTGGCAGAATCGAAGTGCACTAGTTTTCTTTCTTTCTTAACAGAATTCTGGACTTCTCGGACGCCCGAAATTCAGTCTTCTTCGTAGGGGCTTGTAAAGAACGACCCGTAAAAAGCAGTAGTTCCTTAAACTTTGCTAAAAATTCAAATCTTGCCCATTTTGGGGGGGGGGGGGGGGGGGGGGGGGAGTCCAACCCTGAGCCACTGAACTTTATTAAAACTTTGGATGCTGCAAAACCACTGGACAGTAAATACCAGATCTGAACTACTTCCACCTGAAGATAACAAGAAAATTAGGCCATCCATGAAGAAACTTGTAAAATTTCGTATACCGACATTTTTTCATGATTGAACGATTCCCCGGCCCACAAACGGGGGCGCCGCCCACTTTTTAGTTAAAGTTGACTTTTATTCATTTTGAAAGTATTTAGTATATTTCCTCAAAATCATTTAACCACCTTGTTTGTAAAATTTGGTTATGTATTTTAGTATCTACAGGCCAAAGTCAGTAACGAGGTAACAGTGATGGTCGCCGTTCATTTGCGATTGTATTACGAGTGCGGAGCCATACTTGGTTTGATCTAGCATCTGAATTAATCTTTCTAAATTCGAATTTGAATACAGGATCGAAAGTCTTTTTATGTGACGTTTCTTCTTACATTACAAGGCAAAGTCTCATAGACAAGAACGAAGACAAGAACCACCCCTACAATAAAACGGGCCAGCATGTCAATTCTTTGGTCAGAAGCTGAAACTGGTACGTTGTTGCCTAGAAAAGTTGTAATCGCACCTTGTTGCCTCGACTAACAATATGCTCTGCATGGTCATCTCAGTGGCAAGTCTTAAATGACGTCATGCACAAAGGACTTATTTTTAACACGGTACGGATCGCTCAAGCCAAACCGATAAACTGGGAATGGGAATGCCCTATGTGGGGCAGTGCGTCTGTCAGCCATACTCTCTACAAAATAAAGAAATTGGGAGGATGGGGGGGGGGGAATGCGTCTGTTACCATTAAGCATATGATTATGCATTAACTGAACCTACAGGAAAGGAGGGACGGACACGAGATGTAGAGGACGGGAGGATTCAAAGAAGAAAATTTGCCTGTCAAAGGGGGTACGGCAAAGGGAAGGAAGGGAAGGAGAGGGTCGGATAAGAGGATAAGAAGGGAGGAAAGAGTAGGGGAGAGGGGAAGGCAAGGGCAGGGAGATGATGGGACGAATAGGGAAGGAGGAAAGGGAGGGAGAAGATGGGAGGAAAAGGGAAACTTACAGGAAGAAAAATTGCCTGCCGCAGTCAAAGTTCAGACAACACCAACCGAAAACTTGGAAACAACATGGGCCAAACCAAACCACAAGCGAAAGAAAACCCAGGCAAGCCGGGTATGATATATATATTCAACAAAATATTTGTCTCTATAACACTACCCATGGTAGCAAAGAACAATATTGCTTCAAAAGCCAAGATGACTCCACCTTCAGCTGGCAATGCTGTTGATCAGCGCAGGAATGAGGACACCCGGATGATCTCTTCGTGTAGCACGATTCTAAAGTAACAACGTAGTTGTCATAAGAGTCCTCAGTTTTGTTCAGTTTCAGCTAACAATCTTCCACCATTGATCCGGGAAGAGCGTTGCCACTCTACCTCCATAAGTAAATTTTGAGAGACAATCATGCTTATCACGGATTGCTATCAGAGTTGTGATGCTGCCAACAGCATAACCAGAAGTATCGGGCGAATTTAGGCTTCGTGCTTACTCCCTACTACGATTAACTGGCTGATTATGCTCCCGAAGTGCCAACTAAGGGGGGCATCACGGTGCAACCCGTGGAGTCGAGCCGCCGTAGCTGGTACGGCCCCACTGCACGTTACACAAATAAAACAGTCAGAGATACATCTACGCCGTGGATCGAGCTAGCACTATCTCCATAAACAAAGTCAATATGAAAACGCATCAAGGTTGGGGACTGGAATTTCCTCCTTAGGATTTATTCGCCTCTAGCATAACATTGTGAAAAATCGGTTTGGAGGCAGGAACATTTCAGGAGCCAACACACAAAGTTCATGAACCTTACATCGACAGGCTCGGGAATCTAGCATTGGCAATGTTTATCAACACATAGAAAGTTGCATGAAAAGAAGCAAATGGAACAGATACACTTACAGATGGGTCGGCCAAACCTTCCAAAGGGATCCGGATTCCAATGGTGGGTGACAACAATTTCGTCAGGGGAAATTGAAAGGGGTGGATACATGGATAGGGCGTTTTTCGTCATCCGGACAGCTTCAAAACAACTTCCGTTACAAATGGGATAGGCGAATACATGGATACACTTTACTCAAGACATGAGCAAACTTGGGCAAGACAGGACTTTTCCCCAAGGAACCAAGAAGGAGAAGAGAGTAAACAAAAAACAGTTAAACAATGACACACCATGACAATGGTCTCTTAGGAGCTAGTACAATTGTATAGGGGAACAATGAGAAGGGAACAACTTCTCAGGGCTTAAATATGATGTAAGGCAACAAAGGGCCAAAGGGCAACAGCCCCAGGCACAACTGGAAAAGGACGCTGCCTGACAAATTTTACTATGGGCAAGTTTTAGGTTGATTTTTGGCTTATTTAAATTCCAATGTAGTACTTAGATATTGTAAAGGTGTTTGGATTTGTTTGGATTTGTTAAGGTAAAAGGAGACTATTAGTTTAATCTTACGAGTTCCGCTGTTCTCAACAAAAAGCAGATTTTGAATTTTAACCATTCGGCAACACTGTTTCGAGAACGTCCAGCAAACTGGGATCCATGTAGCATGTCCATTGATCAGCTTTTCCCTCGGAAATTCCATTCTCCACCCCGCAATCACCCTGCCAATCCTTCCTCATGTTGTTACCTGCCTTGTTTGGTTTTTTGGTCTCGAACCCGCATGTCGGGTAGCAAGGCGTGGGCTTGTCCACCTTGCCCCCAAATTTCCGATGCCAAACGCCATGTTCGCATCAACTGCACGCGGCTTTATCAAAAGCCACACAATTTTTGATCACTTGCAGTGTCTGGCAATATCCGGCCCATTGCCCTTCACGACCGGTTGCTGTTTCCACGTGGTGCAATCACATCCTGCTATCCCGCACCCAGATGCGGGTTCTGCGGGTGTTGCACAATATTGCACAAGGTTGCATCATGTGGCAACTACTTCACGATCTTGCATACATTTGAGCAGAAGCGATATGCAGTGGTCACGCGTAGTCGTATATAACAGCCTACACGCCGCATGCGAATCATTTCTTCGACCAGAAGCGGGCAAACAGGATGTCGGCTGCAGTGGCACCGATGGACGACTTTCCCAGCTACCCCGTAGTAGAGAAGTCTAGGGCTGGCAAGACTCGGTGGCAACTTCATTGGGTTTGGACAGAAGAGCTGAGCGAGTACCAGGACAAGAAAAGTTTCTCCGGATCTACAATGGGCTACATTGGCAGATGCAACAAGAAGAGCAAGAAGTTGGATTTTTTCATGGAATTACTCGGGGAAACCGCTGATTTCATCGTAAGGAGGACCAACCAATTCATGGAAGACAGGACCAGCAATGCCAAACGCAGCAAACGGAACGTCACGTCGGCCAACACACCAGGACCAGAAGACAATGCAGGGGCTTCAACTCACGGGGAGCCATCGGCCGTGGAGGACAATATCGCCGTGGCCAACACAACAGTCGAGTCATTGGTTCCAACACCACTACCACCACGTCCATCACCATCCCGCATCACTTACTGCCAGTTTTTGCCACTCACTGGAATTCCGAGTGAACCACAGCTAGGAATACCACAATCAGACGTCCACATGGAAGAAGCAGCCGGGTCAAGCCAAGCACTGCCGCCAGAATCAGATGTGGCCGGGGAGGAGGACGAATCAGAGTACCCATATTACTGCGAGGAAAATGAGGACTACTACGAAGGCAGCAGCCAAGAAGCAGTCAACGATGACGATGAGTAAGATGACGAACTAAAAGAACATGAGTAAGATGTCGAACTAAAAGAACATGAGTCAGAGGACGATGCCGACGCCTACCTTACTATGTCCAGCAGTGAGGAGGAAGAAACAAGGCCAGACAGTCCACCACGACCGCTAAGGCCAGACAGCCCACCACGACCTCCAACCTTAACAGAAACCTTGCCCACTACTCCCATGCCAATGCCTTGGTTGTCCGACACTACAATCATCAGAAACGACATCGGCCACATACTTGGTTGGTCCTACTACTTCAGCAGCGGAGGTCTCATCAACTACGGTCCAACCAAAATCGCTAGCCAAAAGCCAAATTCACAACACCGCAGCCATGGCTATTTATGAGACGAACCAAAAGAGGACTCGTTCCCATCCCTCGGGGTCTTTCAGGTAGATTCATAAGTCGTTGTAAAGAATCTGAGGAGGTAATCTGCATCGTTTCGTCGTCGGAGGAGGAAGAAAGAGCCACCTCAATGACAGCCAACGTAGTCGAGCCACCACCCCCACAATCACCACCACCGTCCCTGGAACCAAGTAAACTAAAAGCCATGAAACGACGTTGGCGAGTCGTACTGTACGACAAGATCTACAGAAGTAATATGTTCTCACTACTACCAGACCCACCACCGATGTTCCCCGTGCCAAAAAAGGAAACGATTATTGCCTCCTCGAAGTGGCTACCTCCAGAAGATGCGCCACGCCAAGATAACCCAATATGTCAATCACCATTTGAAACAACAGTCTCACCCAAGCGCTCCACCAGTACAACCCCCAGAAGACCCAAGCACAGAACCCCCAGAAGATTCGAGCAAAGGACGGTTGGTGCTAGAGCAGATGTGTGCAGAGGTGGACAAGACACTCAGAAACCGGTCAAGAGTCCTCGTCGTCAACGTCGCTGATCCAGCCGGAGCAAATCCAAAGGGAAGAAGCAGGGTCCATTTCCAACTCTAGCCAAGATCCAGCTGCCAAGGAGACACCATCAACGGTCATCTCGTCGCAAGTCCCTCAGCCAGGGGAACAAGCAGAGGCCACTTATAACTCCAACTCCAGCCAAAACCCAGCAGTAATGACAACCACGCAAGCCTGCCAAACATTGGCGAAACGGAAGAAAATCACATCCCACTCCCTTGTGGGTACCATTGACGAAAGACGAGTTCCTGGCTTTCATCAGAATACTGCTAAACATGGGTTACAACGACTTACCGGAGATTGCGCAGTATTGGTCCACGTCCCCAGACCTGGGAAACAACTCCATCAGATCAACCATGACCATAACACGGTTCAATCAAAATTGGAACAACTTTCGGCTGTCCGAAGAGCCGTCTTTCACCGGTACCGATCCCCAGACTGCATCGCCCACGACCAGGCAAGCCATGGAAGAGCAGAAGGCCAAGAAGGACATGGATGCAATAATGAAGGTGCCACCAATGATGGAGGCCATCAACCAGGCATTCCGCAAGTGCAAGAACCCCGGAGCAGTTCTCTGCATAGACGAGTCCATGACTCTGCAAGATCCAAGATCAAGGTATACCAGTCCAAGAAGCCCATCAAGGTTGGCTTTGAATACTTCACTCTCTGCGACCCCTTCGACGGTTACATCCTCAACGAAGAGGCACACATTGGAAAAAAGTGCCACATGGCCATTGACCCCGCCCGAGACCCTGCCAAAGAACTCGAAAACAACAAGATGGCTCACACAACGATCCACACCGCGCGCCACAACCTCAATCAGGTTTACACCATCGTCTGCGACAACCGCTTCACTTCGGCACTGCTGTTTCAGGTCCTCTACGCCAAGCTAGGAACCTTCGCATGCGGGAGCCTACGCGCCAATGCTGCCGGAATGCCATACGAGTTCACGGAGGAGTTGCACAAATTCAAGAAAGAACACGAACATGGCGACAGTATCCTGCGTCAGAGCGGCCTGCTACTGCTGAGCATCTGGTGTTACACCAAGGCCGTCCCTCTACTCAGCACCCACGTGGATCCCTTGGCCGGAAAATGTACCGTCGGGCAACTCATCGAGGGCCAGAAATACCTAGTCGCTTGCCCACCGGCAGCCACCACTTACACGGAGTGCATGAATGGTGTGGACATGGCCAATCACCTCATCTCCTCGTTTAACATAGGCAGAAGGTCGATAAGATGGCACCGCTACCTCTTCTTCCAAAAACTCAACCAGATTCTCGTAAATGCGAGGCTCAACATGGTCATGATCTGCGGCCTCGAAAAGGCCAGCAAATGCTCCAAGCTTACTTACCGAAGATCGCTGGCCAACCAACTCATCAATCGAGTACGCAAGACACGCCCCATAAGACTTCCAGCCGTCTTGGATACCAGTCATTGCCACGAAAAGAGTACGAGGAGCCGCAGATGCCAGGTGTGCAGGAAGTACAGACAGGAACGGCACGAGACCATCTGGTTGTGCACCACTTGCCGCACGAACGTGTGCACGGACGAAAGCTCGAGAAGAAGGCACGGTGGACGAACTTGTTGGCAGCTGCATCAAGATCGCCTGGATCTCGATTTTTAGGCTGAATTTTCATTAAACTTGTATAGCTTTGTACAGCCTACGCCGAATGAACCTTGCAACCTTTGACCAGAATTATGTTTTCCCTTTGCCTATACTGTGACTTTGACTTTTCAGGAAAAGACTAAAAGCCCCAAACCTCACTGTCACTGGACCTAGTATTCGTCGTGGCTTCAGGGACTCACCCCGAGTCTGAAACCGCAACGAATTCCAGGTCTCAGGTGACAGCGGGGGTGTGGGTTTTCTTTGGGTGGGACTTAGGCAAATTCTCCGGGTATTGCGATGCTTACCGTCACCATATGGGGTAATGAAAAAAAGGTCAGAAAAAAGCCAAACCCTGCCTCATTGCGGGGTCTGGCACCACTTGGTTATCTGGACTTAGCCAAATTCTCCAGGTGTTGCGATGTTAACCGTCACCATTTTAAGGGGGAAAAGCCAAACTCCACCATTGCGGAGCTTGGCTAGTATGCGAGTCTCTTTTGATTCAGGGATGGTTGAGACCAAGTCCATCCCTCAGTACAAAATCCCATTTTTGGACTTAGCCACATGCTTAAGTCACCAACTCATCATCCAGTAAGGGTCATCCTCAGGTTTTTTAGTTAGTAAGTCAGTAAGTAAGGAACTAGTGGTCTCTGCCCGCCACCACACCCACATGATCCACAGTCATGGATCGCCTAACCTTCGAGACCAGAAGGAAAGACGGGCCTCGGGTAGATCACTACACTTTTCCTACCATCCAACCTTGACAGAACTTGTCGAAAAACCCGACCATACCAATGTTAGACACCTAGCTACCTCATCAGACAGCTAGTTCATGAATGTCTCGTCAAACACCCACTTTAGTCTAGCACCGGCAACGCTCGAAACGACTGCCCTTCAACAAGTTCCAACCAATCTTTGCTACAAGTCCAATGGCTCAACTCCAGTTCAGAATGGCATCCCACTCGTCACCGAAACGAAGCCACTAGTCCAACTACTCCGACCAGTTCCAAGAGACTGCCTCTACTACCTCTCCGAGCCTAAAGGGCTCAGCGCCACTATCGCCACTAGGTCCGGCAGCGCTCTGGAGATGTGCCACAGGACGAACCCACAGCTCACTGCTAAAGCGTTGCCACCAGTCCAAATGGCTCAAACAGCTCAGAACCTTTCAACCCCGAAGGTGAGGCCAGGCTGCTCATCGCCAAGTATTTGCTGTCGGTCCATCGGCTCAACTCCGGTTCGGAATGGCGTACCACTCACCACCGAAGCGTCGCCACTAGTCCAATTACTCCGGCCAGGTCAGAGACAGCACACCCTCTAGGGGAACGAGTGCTCACCACCAAGTCTTTGCTACTCAGTCCAACAGCTAAACCCAGTTTAGAAAGGCGTCCCAATCTTCACCAAGCAAAGCCACTAGTCCAAACAGCTCCAACCTAGTATAGAACATCGAGCCCAACATCGAGAACTTACACAGCTCATCACCAGTCTCGCAATTCGGTCCAGTTTGACTTACGAGGAGTGGAGTCCGCCAGCAAGACCCACAACTAAAGCCACTAGTCCAAACAGCTCGACCAGTTCAGAACAGTGTACCCAAGAGAGTGCCCACGGAAGAGAGTGCTCACTACTCGTCTTGCTTACTCGGTCCAACGGCCGGTTTCGAAAGGCGTGCCGATCTTCACCAAAGCCACTAGTCCAAACAGCTGGACAAGCTTAGAACGAAACATCGTACCTAAAGGCAAGGGATCCATCCTCACAAGAAGACTGGGGGATCGTCAATAGGACAGCTTACGTTTGCACCAGTCTCGCAACTCAGTCCGAATGGTCGACTCTGGTTTAGAACGGAATCTGCCGGCATGAAGGCAAGGGGGAATCCGTCGCTCACCACCAAAGTGTCGCCACCAGTCCAAACAGCTCGACCAACCTAAAACGTTGGGACCACAGTGCTCATCAGCCAAGTCTTTCGAGACCGGTCCAATGGCTCCACTCCAGATCAGGATAGCAGATTCAAGCCCGAAGGCGAGGACCCACAACTCATCACCGAAGTATCGGCTGCAACCAGCTTTGAGCAAAGAACCCACACGCTGTCCACATCAACAAGCCAACCAATGCCGAGTTATGCCGTGCTATCATCCCTCCTGGGTGGGATGGTTATGCTCCATCCAGGTTTCATGGATCTCACGGTTTTTCGCCACACACGGTTTAGTCACGAGAACTAATCTCTATGACTCGCACGACATTACCACTTGGCCGATAGCGTCACTGATACACAGTACAAGACCAACACCAGCAAGTAACAACTCCACATCCAAGTCACAGAGACACCAAAGGGAATCGGGAATTTCTTTCTCGCAACAAGCCTGGAATACTACCTGTAACCTACCCGCCGTATAGCCAGTGCGCCCGAGAGATTCCGAAGAATCACGGGACAATCAGAGACCTGACAGAGTAACATAATTGGCGGGCCCCGGGCTGGCTTCCCTCACACACTACAAGCCTAGTATACTACCTGTAACCTACCCGCTACATAGCCAGTACGCTCGAGAGATTCTGAAGAATCATGGGACGATCAAAGACTTGACGGAGTAACATATATGGCAGGCCCCGGGCTCGCAGTCTTTCACACCCAATTATTGCACTCGACATCAATGTTCCCCAGACACAGAGTGGCTAGCGCACTCCTAATCCAAGACACAGAGGCACGAAGCAACGAGTCAGGATTGTCTTCTTACTCAAAGCTCAGAACACATCTCAGCATGCTACCCTTGCCTGCCCGCTTGCAGCCCAAATACCGACGGAGTAAGAATACGGTAAGCCAGACCAAACTCTTTCAGCAGCACATCACCAGACTCTTTTGCCCACAGCCAACACATGCTGAACTCAGAAAAGCCCAGACGCACACGACTCTGGCATATCAGCCAGTAGGGTCACGCTGCTCGTCGCCCAGTCTTTGCTGACGGTCCAACGGCTCAACTCCAGTTCGGAATGGCATACCACTCGCCACAGAAGCGTTGCCACAAGTCCATCTGCTCCGACCAGCTCAGGGACCAATCCAAATCCAAGACACAGAGGCACAAGGCAATCGAGTTAGGATCGTCCACTTACTCAAGCTCGAACATGGCTCAACATGCTACCTATGCGTACCCGTCCATAGCCCGAAGACCGACAGAGCAAGTTTACGGTAGGGCCAAGGCAGACCAAACTCTTTCAGCAGCACATCACCAGTCTCTTTCACCCACAGCCAACACATCCCGGACTCAGAAACGCCCAGCTGTTACTTAGTAAGCTCAACCCGGGGCACGGACACGTGGAACAAGCAAGTTAGGATTGTCCGCATACTCTAGCTTGAACACGACTCAGCATGCTACCCTTGCGTACCCGTCCATAGCCCGAAGACCTACAGAGGAAACTTACGGTAGGACCAAGCCGCTAACGTTCAAGCGCTTTCTGCCAGTGCATCACCAGACCCGTTCGCCCACAGTCAACACATCCCACGGAACAACAAAAAGCAACAACCACTTTGCCCACCACTCCAGCACTCCCAATCCAAGACGGAGACATGCAAAGCAAGCAAGTTAGGATCGTCAACCTACTCGAGCTGAAACTCGGCCCAACATGCTACCCTTGAGTACCCGTCCATAGCCCGAAGACCAACGGAGCAAGCTTACGGTAGGGCCAATCCGTTAATACTTTCACAAGGACTCACCAGACTCACCTGCAGCCAACATCATCTCGAACCAGTCCTGAGCGCAAGAGGGGCAGCTCAAAGCGTACACCCTCAAGGGAAAAGAGTGCTCACCACCAAGTCTTTACTACTCGGTCCAATGGCTCAACCCAGTTTAGAAAGGCGTCCCAATCTTCACCAAGCAAAGCCATTAGTCCAAACAGCTCATCACCAGTCTCGCAAGTCGGTCAAGTTTGACTGAGGAGTTGGGTCCGCCGGCAAGACCCACAACCAAAGTCGCTCGACCAAACAGCTCGACCAGTTCGGACAGCGTAGCCAAAATCAGTGTAGCTCGACCAGCTCGAACAGTCCAAACAGCTTGACCAGTTCGGAACATTGTAGCCAAAGAACGAGAATGCTCACCACTCGTCTCGCTTACTCGGTCCAACAGCCGATTAAGAAAGGAGTACCGATCTCCACCAAAGCCACTAGTCCAAACAGCTCGACAAGATTAGAACGAAACGTTGTACCTAAGGCAAGGTATCCATCCTCACAAGAAGACTGAGGGATTGTCGATGGAACAGCTTATGTTTGCACCAGTCTCGCAACTCGGTCCGAAGGGTCGACTCCGGTTTAGAACGGGTATCTGCCGCGGCAAGAAGGCAAGGGGGATCCGTCGCTCACCATCAAAGCGTCGCCACCAGTCCAAACTGTTCGACCAGCCTGGAACGTCGGGGCACAGTGCTCATCGGCCAAGTCTTCATCGCCACCGGTCCAATGGCTCAACTCCACATCAGGATGGCAGATCCAAGCCAGAAGGCGAGTACCCAACAATTCATCACCAAAGCATCGCCACTAGTCCAATGGCTCCAACCAGCTTAAAACAAAGGACCCACATGCCGCACACACTAACAAACCAACCAATGCTGAGTTATGCCGTGCTATCATCCCGCCCGGTCGAAGCGGGATAGTGACACGCTGTCCAGGTTTGACAGATCTAACACCTTACGGTTTTGCGCTACTTAGGTTTAGTCGCAAGAACTAATCCCTACGACTCGCACGACACTGCCATCTGCCCTGGCCGATCGCGTCGCTGATGCACAGTACGAGACCGACACCACCAAACACAATAACGATTACTCCACGTCCAAGTCATAGACACACCGAAGGGAATCGGGAACTTTCTCGCCACAAGCCAAGTATACTGCCGATTGCATACCCGCTGCATAGCAGATGCGCCCGAGAGATTCTGGAGAATCACGAGACGATCAAAGACCTGTCGGAGCAACATTATTGGCAGGCCCTGGGTTACCTCTCTCTCTTTGCAAGTCCAGTATACTGCCGATTGTCAGGGAGTCTTCCTATCCTTCTGTCCATGGGGCCATTCCCCTTGGCCAATTAAGCTCCCTAACCTGCAGATTTAGTTCTGCCAAGTTTTAATTGTTGTATTGTTGTAGCTGACCATTGT
>JAHWFP010264807.1:0-12756 GCA_023313725.1 Lithobius niger
TTTTTTTTTTACCATTTCGTAGATAAAATTATGAAGAAAACCGAATAAAACAATGACGAACACCATAGGCTATTCGACGATTGCAACACTAATTCCACGGTTGCAAGCTTAATATGGACAGATTATTACTTAACTACTTTTTTTTAGACACGTACTTTTTAGGCCTCTGGAGGGGTGGAAAAAACAATGCCTGCCTTTATTTACATTTCCATTGAAAATGTTGCTCTTTGTCATGTATTTTGTGCTGTTTGCACGTGTCTTCCACTGGTGTCTCCACTAGCTCTCTCTGTCAGCGGCCCGAGCTCGACTCAAATACCGAGTTGCCACGTAAACAAACGAACACTTAAATTATTTAAAACTTGGACAGAGACCATCATTACATACTACGGCAAACTATTGCACACCATAATCCTTACTATCAGCAAGTATTAAAATAAGGAAGCCCCTTGCTGACTTTAGCCACATGCCAGATATTCTTAACATTTTATTGGTGGCGAATTTTCGACAGCTTTTTGTTCTCTTCCTCAGGCAAAACGCTGAAATGTGATAACAATGCACAACAGGAAAATGACATAAAAGTAATTATTAAAACACCAGAATACTCTAAGCTACTTTGGGTCTGGACTGGCTGTAGCTATATGTCGTCTAAAGGTGGACCTAATCCTATCTTTCACAATTCTCCGTGGCTATTTTCCAATGGATCAACAATTCTTTGATTTAAGTCCAGTTACGTGGACGAGAGGCCACTAGTTTAGATTTAGTGTTCCTAAAACAATGGAATGCCAGCGAAACTTCTTTGCTGTAAAGATGGCACCTGTATATAGAATTCCTTAGAAGATGACAGACGGTTTTGGCATCTTCTGTAATTGTTAAAATTACCGACTTGACACGCGTTTTAAAAATGCCCGATTTTTGTGCACATTAATTTATTTTTACTGCTGTTTATTCTATTATTACTACTTTTATCTAGTCAATTTTGCTTTCACATACCTTTGTACAAACTCCGACAGAGTGCACGTAATTTTTGTTAATTTTGTCAATTTTTTTTTAATATCTGAACTGGCATAAGTGTCAACTTTGCCGTGCCGGCTCCAATCCTGTTAAAGACGGATGAACTTATTTTCAATTTCAATTTCTACTTAAGTATGAATCATCAAGCTGTGTATGACCTTCATCCGACATTACTTTCACAAAGCATTATGGGAGCATTATTCTTATTTTACTTTATTAACAGCCGGTTCAGCCATACAAGCCTTAATTGCTTCGGCTGACTTAAGGCTCGTCAAAATTTCTGTAAAAAAAAAAAATAAATAAATAAAAAAAAATAAAAACAACAGCGCTACGGTGCCGTACAGACTTTGCAGCAAGATTACAAGTTCATGCATAACAAAGTGACTAAATAAATAAATAAAAATTAGAAAGATGTAAATAGAACAATATGTAAAGTAGAACTTCTAATATGTTTATATATATATGCCTATAGTTCGGCAAAATTTTCGATCCAGAAAGCAATCAATCAATAAATACATAAATAATGAACATACTACAAAAATAAAAGATATATTGATCATTTCATAATTTGGTAACATTCAATTTATCAAGTAAAGCATCATAGTTCATATTTGACCAACAAAAGAAAACTGCCAATTTGTATTTACAGCCACAAAACAATCAAGTGAGTTTTTAAACATTGTAATGCGTTCCAATAGGAAATAATCCGGTACGAAAAGAAGCCTCTGGTTTGATTTTTGTGAATTGTAGGTTTAAATATACAGTTTCTGCGAGTGACCTCTGGTGGAGGTCACGTGGACGTTTGTGAAACGCGCATCAAGACAGGGGCCCCCAAAACTAGAGGTAAGAATTTTATAGGGCAGTGGCACAACGTAGTATCATTGTATATAACTCTATGGTGGAGCCAGTAACTGGGATAGCTGCAAGGGGCACTGGAGGGCGAAAAGAAGGGCGTCTTACTGAAGACAATGCTGTTAAGAGTGGGTTTCTTAGGCCTATAATCGCGATTTTTGTCGATTTGTTGGCAGTTGCTGACATTTTTAAGCAAGTGGAATTTTTATTTTCCAATTACAACCTAGCAGCATAAGGGATTGGAGAAAACAACGTTTTTAAGCCTATGAAATCTGCTCTCAAAGCACTGCCTTAACTAGAAGTTCCGTTGTTTTCCCCTCCATTTTAATCTAGTGCTCCTTGCAGTTATCTCTCTTGTAGCCAATATGACGTCACATGACGCTGCTCTATAGAGAATTATCAGAATTCCGCACATGAGACGCCACCAAATAGAATGCAGCTCTAAATGTTGAAGCCGCCTAAGATATAAGACATGCTTGACGCCTTCAACATTTTTCGTCACTCGTCACTGCACTTTTTCTAAAGCTACATGATGTTTTATGAGAATTGGGAACCCCAACTCGGATGTTTATTCAAGGATCGGACGACTGAGGGATACGAATAGTTTCAAATAAATTTGTGAATGTCTTGATGTAATGGTACGATTTATCATGAAAACAACTGCCGTAGCTTTGCGTACGATATTACTAATGTGGTTGTCAAATTTTCAATCATTGTTAATAAGGATTCCGATGTCGATCGCCTCACGAAGGTTCGGTAGCGGATTATAACCCCAATAATAAGTGTGGTTGGGGTTATTATAACCGAAATGCAATATACCCGATTTTTGTGAATGGACGGGAAGGTGCCACTCCCTCGACCAGTTCGTCAATTTGTTTCTGAAAGTTATCTGAATATTGTGGATAACAGATTTTAGTATCGTCGGCAAATTTGCAGAGAGAATCATTAAGTGTATGCCAAAACTGCCAATAAGAGCCAAAAGTGCCAATAAAAATTTAAAATTCCTTTAAACAAGAATTTCTTAAAAAGGTCCTAGTCCGTATTTTCGTACTGTTTTGAATTCCAGTTTGAGGAATAATCTTTCCTGAGATCAGCGACGAAGACTTACACAGTTGGATGATTTTGCAATTCTTGGGTTTAGGCTAATCATTACTTGTGTCGTCTGCTTATTGTGCATTATTGTCACAGTTTAGTGTTCTGCCTGAGGAAGAAAAACTAGCTTTGTCGACAAGTATATCTCAAAAATTTCTCAACATTCTCATAAATCTCAATTGTTTTACCTTTCCGTGTGCTTAAAGGGGGATTGCCCAAATGACAAGCTGCAGCACCTATATAGCCATTTACCGCTCTCTAGTTCTGTCTAGGCCTTACTTTAACAAGCGAATAAACACACAAATAAATTTCTTTTTCTACAACAAACGAGCCACGTGCCTCCTTAATTATTGAGTGTAAAGTTGGTGCGTGCACGTATACACCAGGAAGCAAACGGTAAAGTTAAGCCTAAAGTAACAACGGGCGCTTTTTTTTCTTCTGTATATCGACCATTTTCAAACCGCAGGTCTTGAACCTAGTGAGAGTGATATCATTAATCTTGACCGCTTGCTGTCTGGTGCACGTGGATGCACCAACTTTACACTCGATAATTAAGGAGACACGTGGTTTTGTTGTTATGTAAAAAGAAATTTCTTGGCGCATGCCTTCGCATGTTGAAATCAAGTGCATATAAAACTAAATATTGGTAGACGGCGCTAGATGCTGCAATTTGTCATTCGGTGAGTAGGCACCTTTAACAGGTGCAAAATGAGGGAAGAAATCTAACATTTGACTCTAAGGGTGCGTTTACTCAGCGACTCGCCTTTGCATTCTCGCAGCTAGAACTCAATCGCGATGGCGAGGTGACATTGCCATGGTAACAACGCTAAATGGATTAGCTAAATCCGACATCGTTTGAGTAAATACTTGCAGTCTTATAATCCGTGCCAATAACATAAGAATTCTTCATGACGAAACAATTTTTCCAAACACTTCTGAATTCACGTTGTGCTGTTTTCGTTGCGAGGCGGCAGACATAAAACCGCCGCCATGTTGGAATTTGAGGTGACTTCTACCTGCGAGAATACAAAAGCAAGTGGTTGCGTAAACGTGCCCTAACACATGATCTCGATCTTTGCAGTCGTTGCCAATTTATCAAATCGATCCAACATCCTTCGTAGATCTTTAACCAACGGCTTTGTAAACTGAGCTACCATCACACGAAAAAGACCGGGAAGTTAAAGATTTCAGGTAAGTTCCGTATTCCATATAGGTTTTCGGAAAAATCTGTTTGGGTGGTTGATTAACTGAATAATGATGGCCTAGGAAAGCATGTTCAGCATTGTGAGATTGTGAACGCTCTGTTCTGTTTCTTGTAAATTATGTTGTTTTGCGCTATTTTGAATTTATTTTTTCTGGTGTTTTATTGCTAACTATTAGAATGGATGTAAAAAATGTGAAGCTAGACGCACCTGCAGCTAAAACACAAACTTATATTTCGACACCTTTGTTTGGCGGTGCCTTCATCGGAGTGGCTAGGTACAATTTTAAAAACAAGTCACATTGGCATGGTCGGCCAATAGGCCTAAACGTTCGCCTACATTGGTGCAGTAAAGGGCTAAAATTCAGTGCTAAAACACATTAAAAGCAGCTACTAATAATAAGTACAGGGTGGTCCACAAAAAACTGATGACCCAACATTTTTTAAGTCCAACTTTTCTAGTTAACACCCTTTAGAACCAGGAGAGGACAGAAATCTATTAGATTTGATTTCCGTCCTCTCCTGTTTCTGAGTGGTGCTAACTAGAAAAGTTGGACTTAGAAAATGTTGAGTCGTCTTTTTTGTGTGGACCACCCTGTATACCGTACAATGCATGCTGTACACATGGTAAAATTGGTGCAGATGGCCAAAAAACAATAAAATTACTGTAAGTTTCATATAATTTTAGTGCTTTTTGGCCATCTGCTCCAATTTTACCATGCTTTGTACATTATTATTAGTCGCTGCTTTGAATGTATTTTACATTTTACCCTTTAAATTTGTATACTGACTGCACCAATGTAAGCGAACGTTTAGGCCTATTGACCGACTATGCCAATGTGAGTTGTCTTCAAACTTCTTACCTTGCCATTCTGATGAAGGAACCGCCAAACAGAAGTGTCGAAATATAAGTTTGTGCTTTAGCTGCAAGTGCTCTGGCTTCACATTTTTTACATCTATTTTATCACACTCCACGTACCTATTAGAGTGACTCATGTTTGTACTACTTTCTTAGAGCTTTTCTTTGAGAATATATATTAAATATAGTTTCTCTTCATATTTATTAATAATAGCCATATTCGCTTCGTTCACTCTGTTGACATTGATCCACACTTCATATAGTTTAGTTGATTTCTTTCCGATTAGTTTAATCGGGCGAATTTTGACGTCTTGAGCAGTTTGGCGTGTATTGAGCGCCAAAAAATGAAGTTATACCAATAGGCCTATTCGAAGCGCAACGCAATTATTTTTCGTTTGGCTCTACTCTCATCTTTGCAGGTGCCTTAGTTCAATAGGTGTAGTGATACACGCACACACAATATGCATTTTTAATGATGTAGATTTTGTATTTTTGTGTCTTGATTTTGGTTTTCGAGCTGGCAAGAATTAGCTGTTTTTCTTTATCTGCTGCTGTCAAACCACACGCCAGGGCGAGAGTTAACTTTATTCTCTTTAAATTGGTTTTGTAATTTGAGTTGAACAAGCTTACTATACTTCCTTACCTGCAAACTATCGTGAATTACGAATGGATGGCATTTTTGGTATAGTTTATTGTTTTAGTCACTACACCGTTTGACGCGAACATTTTTGCCACCAACTTCCAAAAGAAAAAGACTTGCACTGAATGAGCGAGCACAGCGAACGAAATTCAGTGCATTTGCAACGAAGTATACAGAAAACCAAGTTGGTGTGTCAAAGTATCACGAAGCAGAAAACAAAAACGAACTCGTTTAATGTTTAAGGTTAGGTTTAACTGCACCGAAGTCAAAACAGCAAAGGAACACAAATAAACTTTCCTGTAAGGTTTCACATACCGCAGTGTTCCTGTACTGTTTAATCCACGTAAAACCTTACTGATCTATTCAACCATTAGACACGTGAATAATACCATATATATCCCGACTTTCAAAACTATTGTATGGCTTAATTGTAAGGCTAAATTGTAAGGTTAAACTATTGTAAGGCTAAAATTTTCAGCATTATTCAAGTCAAGTCGTCTCTTTTTTCGTTTATCCCATACACACACCACTTTTCAAGATTTCATATTTAAGACTTCGGGACTGGTATTTCATTTTTATTTTCAAAGACATTTCAGGTTTTAAAGAAATCGCAGGAACCCTAAGTTACTTGGTCATTAGTTACTTGGTTACTTGACCAAGTTGTCGACGCGCCATTAAGCCTCAATCCCCCCCTTCCAAGTTACTTAGTCTGTAGCTATGTACTAAGCACACTAAGACTATGGTTTTTACGATTTTTCAGCGATGTAGTCTAGCCAAATAGAATGAACCAATCTGACCAATTGTGTTCTAAAGCAAAAACTGTAAAAACATTTGCATACAGCAGTAAGGTTTCACGTGGACTAAACAGTACAGTAACAATGCGGTATATGTGAAACCGGACAGGAAAGTTTATTTGTGTTCCTTTGCTGTTTCGACTTCGGATCAGTTATAAACCTTACCTTAAACATCAAACGAGTTCGTTTTTGTTTTCTAATATTTAGTTAGCAAGAAGAGGATAAATAAGCACACTACAGGCTTTATCGTCCATTCATTGGCACGTGGAGAAAGGAAAGACGCATGGCTAATAATGCCGTATGACGTCATGTCCCAGGCCTCACGTGGGCTCCCCTCCTCACCTCCCTTTACGCACACAAAGCCCTCTTCAAGAAAGAGGAAAGAAATCAAAGACTCCTCACGACCGAGGAAGAAAAAAAATGCGGCAAGAACAAATAAAGTCGAAAGGGGGAAGAGTGAGGGGGACCCTGGCTGCACGTGCTACACGGCGTGAGTCTCGAACGCTTTGACGCGTGTAACAAGCCATTGAGGGATTCCCACCAACGGTTGATGCATGGGTGACACCATTGCAGGGACATTTGAAGCTTGATACTAGGTCACTTTGCAGGCCACAGTTTTCAAGAAACGATACGCGTTAACTTACATGTTATGGTACGCAAATGATAATTGTAGGAGACTGAGTCTTGGAATTTCCGTGGTAGAAATATTAGACATTTTTCGTAACTTCAGACAGGTGCAGCATATTTTTTGCACTTATGAGTAGACTAATAGACGATGAGTATTAAGTAGTACATGCAACGACAAACTCTTGGCCCGTCATTAAACGGAGTTGCTTATATTGATCATAAATATAGCTGTTTTATTTTTTATATATCCGGTTTATAAAAACAAGTATACAACAAACCATCGTTTGGCATTTAATACATTGCGCTGTTTCAAGCCCGGTGCATGACAGGCAATTCGGTATACCATGATAATTCGGTCCCCAACAGCTAGGTATCAAGTTATGTTAAAATATTTGTGATAAATAAATAAATAAATAAATAAATAAATAAATAAATAAATCGAAACAGGTATTTGTACTTTAAAATTTATAGAATTTAGTGCTCAGCCGATACAGCTCACACTAGCATTAAAAAAAAAACACGTACGTGCGTAAATGTAAGTAAAACCGTAAAGGAACAGACGCAAGAAAAAGACATGTAAGCCATCAGTATCGCACTAATACCCGTAAAAGAAGCTCCAGCTTTGTAAAGTTAAAAAAACATAATGCTCTAAAGGACAGATACAGGAAAACGACACCAGGCTTGGCAACCACCGGCATGCGGGCTACATGCAGCCCTACGACCACCTAAGTCCGGTCCGCCACAGCCTTAAACAAATCTGTTGTAACCGACCCACCTTGTATCATCCCGACATAAAATACGTAACATGCAGGTATTTAGTGTAAACAAAACCCCGTGTAAAAATTATATTCTTCCGTTCACAACGAACGAAATATACGACTAAGAAAGTCATGTATACATTTTGGTGTAGTAGCCCTGTAATGCCTAACTGTTAATTAAGAAAAGTACCATAATACATGTTTTGTAGTGACACATTTAGGTCCCAACCCTTTTTATCATTACTTTTTCGTGGGCCTGGCTCTTAAGCTTAAAACGTTGCCCACCCCTGACCCAAACAATCAGCGTCACACGTATAATATAAAGTATATATCTCCAGCATCCCAAAAACCACGCACAGCTTCTTTTACACGATGTTAGTGCGACGCTCATGGTTAAACCTATACATGTTTGAAAATTAGTCAATATACATGTTTGAAAATTGAGCTGATCTACTTAACAATTTCTTTTGGTCTTGTTCAAACGAAGTAAGGGTTGCTATAGCCTATTCTCAAGCGGAAATACGTAATTGGACGCCGCACTAATAAAATAGTGTATTTGCTCGTCATAACCTAACCCTTATTTAGGTATATATATTAATAAACCGCACATACGTGAACATTCCGTCATCCTGGTATAACTATAACTTATGTTGAAAGCTCAAAACGGTGCTTTTAACTGAATAAATAAAACGTTTAAAGATCAAAGTAAATTATATTTTAAAAACGTATAAATCCCGGGAATTATAAAAAAAAATAGTTTAAGTTGTTACTGCACACGGAAAACATAAAAATCTTCAAGTGTAGCATTTTTAAAAGAAACATTTTTCATTCGAACGTCAATCTAAAGAGAGAAGTGTTATTCCCAACAACCAAACATCTAACCCATCAACTTTAAGTCCACCATCGTAAATTATTTTCCCCAAACACTCGTTTTATTCCAATTCAGAAAGCAACCTCAGAATGCTCCATTTTTCCAGAACTATAGGAATATAACTCGTGAATGAAAAATTAGTTCGGTAATCAGCTTCTATACTCGTTACATTACCAGCGGTAAATATTAATATTTTATTATGATTCACCAATTGGTCTGAAAGAAGTCACCAGATTTACAATCGATGTCAGTACATTTCTTATTAAATAATTTATTTTATCCGCACGGTCCCTAACTTTCACAATGCTAAAAACGACCAGCAATATATCCCATATCACCACACTTACAGTTCGTGATATGGATGCTATGCACGGTAAAGTGGCGTGATGTCACATGACGTGACTGTGAGGTGAATGACGTAATTTTTACATGATGAAGACAGTATCGTGATGTACAACACGATAATAGACATCAGTCCATTGAATTAAAACAAAAGCGTTGAGGGTGGGAATTTAAAAGAAATTCCTACCCTCTCGACACAAAACGCCCCCTGCTCAAGTGGTATCGGCCGCAAGCCTCACTGATTCAATACAAAATTATGCAAACGTGACAACACAAAGTTTGCATCAACAACAAAGCTGTGAATTCAAACTTTCCATTTACCTCAACAATTTTGTTTTTCATTTCATAAGTTAGGGACAGTGCGATTAATTAGTTACACCACTCGGGACGAACCGTGTCGGATTTATGAGCCGATGGGTGATATCCCTTACATGGCCATTTCGCTCGAACTATACGTCTCGATGGTGTCTCGGTCTTCGGCCTCGACGTCATCTTGACGTAGTTCTCACGGATTGGCTACATGCAGGATATCGCCCATCGTGTGATAAATCCGATACAGTTCGCCAGGGGTGGTATAACTATTACTTATTGGTTAGCGCTAAATCTTAAGCTGACGTTACTCGAAAATCACATTCATTCTTCAACGGCCAAGTAAAAGAATAAAGGGGAAGACAATGTTTCTGTCAACCATTATTTTTGTGGTTCACAATCATTCACAAATTGTCGAATTTAGTTGTTGAATTATACAGATTCTCATTCACCTTCTCTTCAAACAAGCTGTTCATGTACCAAGGCCTACCAATTCTTCCCGTAGGCCTTTCGTTAAAACGTAAAAGGACCCTACTGCACGTTCATCACAAAATTTGTATTGTCGTATAGTAGCTTTTAACACACCCACACCTACAGAAAATGTTTTAGGACTTTTTAAGCTGAAAAACATAACATTTTACAGACAGCAAGGATTAAGAAGAAAATTTTCAAAACATTAAGTGTTTATACAGTTTTTCAGCGTTTAAAATAAAACACTAGCGTTCAGTTTGCAACACTTTATGAACATGCGTAAAACACAAATAGCGCGAGAAGTGTTTAAAATAAGCCTTATTTTATCTTAAAACATTAGTGCTAATTTTACAACACACACAAACATAATCGTTTTCGTTAAACACAGTTTTCGAAAACATACGCGTTGTATAATAAAAACACTAACTTTTAAACAGTTTCATTGCTGTAACAACAACAGCAATCGATGGTTGCGCTATACGTTGTAGTTTAGGAATAAACACGAAGCCAGAAGAGCATACAAACCAAAAAACAAACACTTATATTTCGGGACCGACTATTTTTAAAATGCAGTACCTTCCTCAGAGATGTATAAAAGACGGTTAAAAATTTTACCATTATGGCATTGACGGGTCCACCATGATGGTTTCGTTAAAATTGTATATTTGGTAAAAACGTGTGTGGACGTGGCAAAACGGTAGGGAAAAACCCTAAACGACTATGGCCAGAGCCGAAGCGACTGGGGGGGGGCAACCATCCAAGAAACACTTACAGTTGGCAAATTCGAGTTGTCGAGTTGGCAAAATCGGTCAAATTTTAACTGAAAATTCCAGTTTCCACGAGTACTGGTTAATTATTATCATCATTTCGTCAGTTGGAAAGTAAAGTTTTCAAAACATTTATTTTTCCATCGGTTTTCGCAACACTTCTGTGTAGCTTGGGAGTAACTGAAACGCTACCCCTGATCATTTCTGGTTGCTTCCCTGCATAGCTAGACTGTAAAGAGTGGGGGAAGAGAAGCTCCGTGAATATTTGCGTAGTTGGCGAAATTGAAAATTGACTTGGCCGTTTTGTTTGCTATGTCACCACCATAATTTATAAGTATCACAGATAATGTAGAAAATAAAAACAAAAAATGGACAAAACTGTATCCCCACCGAGTTTGAAGTCGTGATAACAATTAACTTCGCGAAAATCGTACACAGTTGGCAAAACTAAAAACTGAGTTGCTATTTTACTTCCTATATAGTTCTTTTTCTGTTAGACAGCGCCGCTCAGAAGGGGTTTTAGCGTGGAGCAACTCGTAACTGGTATTTTAGGAGGGTAGAAAATTACTGGCATATTAATATACCAAAACAGAACATCACTGCCAGGATTTAAAACGCTTCTTAAGTAAAGCAGAAATATCAACAAACTCTGCATAAAACAAACTCTGCGTAAGGACTTCTGCCAAGTTATAGCCGTCTAAAGTTGTGATATCAAATAAATCTAAAAAATTAATGCAGCGTTATTTGATTTACTAGTTCGTCTGCTAGTCCATCAATCAGTGGCTTGGTTTTAGTTAAAACAGTAACGTGAACTAAAGCTGTACTTCATGAAAATCGGGTACAGTTGGCAAAATCAAAAATCGGGTTGGAAATATTGAATTAGCTGTTTGATTTTCTGTTGTCCTTTTTCTGTTAACCTATCGCCACTAAATTTGGATTTTTATTAATGCAGAAACAACTAGCCTACATTTTTCAAATGAAAATTGTTAAAAATTTTAAACTTGAGAATTTCGAAGGTCCAAAATTTGACAAGAGTTTATAAGATTCCATATTAAAGGACATAAGTGACCCAAAGGCCACTAAATGAGGGCAAAAATTACCCTACGGGACCGGTAATTATTTATCGCCGGGGAGGCCGGAGGACCCTCTCAAGGGGGAGGTCATAAATTTTTCAGGTTCCGTCAAAAGGGAGAGGTCAAAGACACACTTTCAGCAGTCAAAATTTCCAAAAACGGCTCAGCTTCTGGGAGGCAAGCCCCCCCAGACCCCCATGCTGTTTACAAGGTTTTGAGACTAATGATACTATTACTGGAAGTACAGTTTTTACAAAAAAAATTGTATAGAAAAGCCTTGGCACCTGGTTTCATGGCGTCTTCTGCATTTCAGGTGCTGACTATGTTAGGATGTGGTCATACAAGCAAACAGTGTGTTCATCATACTTTTATAGGAATCTCAACAAAAGATGGGTGTAAAATATTTTTTTTGGGTAGTCACATAATTTTTAGACCTTAGGGTGGGGGGAATCAAGGTTTTTTTTTCAGGTCTTAAAGGGGGAGTCATCAAAAATTTAGTGGTCACATTGTCATAAACCCACCCCACCCCCACGGCCATAAATAATGACCGGTCCCCAAGATCCGCTGAATCAATGGAAAAAAATTAAATTGGAGCATGTTGATTTCAAATGTGGAAGCTCTTCTCCAATAATACCTCAAGTTGTTTAGGACAAAATTGAGGTAAAAAGTTTAGCCATGTCTTTCGTCTTTCGACGCTCCATTATTTAAAAACTGGAGCATGTTTTTGTTTTAAAATGTGAAAGTTTTTTTACAATGATACCTCTAGGTCCATAGTTGTTTGGGATACAACTGAGAAAAAGATTTCATTACTTTTCACCTTTCGATAGTACATTTAAAAAAAATTGTCTGATCCTGACCTGCTGCCTATGCTTGCACACAGGAGTCGTCGTCATTCATTACAGCCTAAAAGTCCAAAATGTACAATTAAAGTCAACTCTCAATCGTCAATGGCCAGCTGGCCTGTTTATATAATTCTAAACTGAACTCGGTTTAATTTAATTTGGAACAAAAATATCTAAAAAAAACATGATTTAGTCACAATAAAATTTTTACGAAACCTACCATCCTAAAAAATGAATTAAAAAAAAA